>PVKS010017903.1:0-41071 GCA_004027875.1 Aplodontia rufa
GGAGAAGCCGTCCGGTCCTGGGCTTTTCTTCTTTGGTAGACTTTTAATTGCAGACTGAATTTCAGTGTCTGTGATTGGGCCATTTAGGATTTCAATATCCTCCTGATTTAATTTAGGGATGCTGTAGGTGTCAAGAAATTTATCCATTTCTTCCAAGTTGTCAAATTTGGAGGAGTATAGGTTTTCAAAATACGATTTTATAATTTGTTGGATTTCTATGGGGTTGGTGGTGATCGTTTCTTTTTCATTGGAGATTTTATTGATTTGCCTCATTTCTCTCCTTTTTTTGGTTAGATTCGCTAGGGGCCTGTCTATCTTGTTTAAAAAATATGGAACACTTCACGAATTTGCGTGTCATCCTTGCGCAGGGGCCATGCTAATCTTCTCTGTATCGTTCCAATTTTAGTATATGTGCTGCCGAAGCGAGCACGTGAGGGTTGGATTTAAGGGAGAGTTTTGTTTTTTTTTTTCTGTTACTGCCCAGGCTTGGATTTTGGGTTTTCATGCTGTAAGAGTACTTTTAAAGTTCCTGCCTGGCTGAGCCGGGAATGCAGCTTCCTGCTGGGAAGCTCTCGGCAGCAGCGCTAAATTGCTGCAGCCGGGAAGGCAAATGGGGAGGGGGGGGGGCGAGAGCACACATCGCCAAAGAAAGCCTGAAAAGAAGTTTGTGAACGTTTTCCCGTCCGATGACAGAAATTTGCCAAATCAGTGAGGATTTGAAAATCAAAAGTTCCTTGTAGAGGCCATTTTGAGCCAGTGTCTAAAGCATACTGTGGCCAGGCCACAGTCGAGTCAGAATCAACGTAAAGACAGCCCAAAGGAGTTTAGGGGTCTGGTGAAGATCTAGCATTTCCCATGGCCTTTGCAGGCAATCTGGAGAGTGCCAAGAGCAAATGAGGTGTCCCAAATTCGATCTAGGGCACCCAAATGGAAGGGAGGTGGTCAGCAGTGGGTTCGAACGTCTTCGAGGACCCACTGGGACCGGGGGAAGATGGCGGGGATCCGGCACAGGCCTGCGACTTTATGGACGGATCCCCTCAATGGAAGACGCCAGCGAGGCCAAGGGAAATTGGAACTTACCCCACCTCTGTCGATTCGGATGAGGGAAAAAGGAGTCTAGAAAGGTCCTGGTTTCGGTCGGGTTTCGTGCACCAAATGTAAAATCAGAAAAAAGGAATAATGATAGTGGTGTAAATTCAGGCGGAGATGTTTATTGGACTTGTTGCTCTCGGGCCAATTTCACCTGCGCCGCCATGATGAGGGCAGGCATTGGAAGCGGCAGCAGGCCAGAATGGCAGGCAGGGAAAATGGCGTTGAACCTTCACCAGGCAGCTGGTTTTGCTGGCTACCTGGAAGTTCATGATGGGGTTAGTCCTTTAGAGACTGGCTGGTGGATCCATCAATCCATTGGAGCTTGTGTGCCAGCATCCCAATTGGCTGTTCTTTTTGCGGGCAAGTTGCCCTTTGCCCTGCCCCTTAGCCAGCAGGCATGGCTTCAGTGTCTTGGCTGAAGGCACGCCCCCAGCCAGGGTCCAAGATGCTGTGAAGTGTGGGCTACCTGAAACCACGCCCCCAGCCGGCCTAACATATATATATTTCTCTTTCTCTGGAGAACACTAACAAATACAGTGAGTTGTAGAATTTTCTTATTTTAAGTCAATTTGAATTGAATTTTTGACACTTAAAGCCCAGATATCCAAATATTTTCATTTCAACTATTTTTTTATCCACATATTATTTATTTTTTCCTTATACTTTTATTATTCACATTCTCTTATTTACTTTAGACTTTCTCCACCCTGTCATAACTTCTTGAGTTAAACTTACTTGTATCTTTGTCTTCAATTACATTTTAATAATCCTACATTATTCCCTTGCTTGCAATCTTGCTATAAACTTGTCAGAGTAAATAAATTTGGGCATTATCTTTGGATTTAAAGGATATAGTTATGCTAAGGGTACTCATTAAGCATACCCAGAATGAAAGTGTAAAAGAACCTCCAAACATTTACTCATCTATAAAAGCAATGAAGTCACTGGTAAAAATTGTTAAAATCAACCTTTACAGAAACAAAATTATCAAAAGGCCATCAGTTAAGAGGAAAAAATGGAATTTGATCTTTTCAACTAACTCTGTTCTAGAGAATTGTCATTATCTGATCTGTTTGGTTGTTCTCTAGAACCAACCCCTGCCTCTGCCCAACATACAAACACATCATCCCCACTACCACCACTGCAGGACTTATCTTTATTGGAACTGATTTTAAAGCTTGTTTAACACAAATAGTCTTTTCCCCTGGGATATTTGTTGGAAAACAATAGTTACAATTGGTTCAACATCACATCTGCCTTAGGCCATTGTATGGGTGTGACTACCAAGAAATTGGAAAACTTAAAGAGAACCTGAAGAATGAGAATAAGCAGAGAAGCTTTGAAATGCTTACACAATATTGAGAACTAATAAGGCTCCATTCATGTGCAGATCTGTGTAAATGCTGGAAAGGTCTGAGGAAGTCCTAATCTCTTGCTTCTGCATAATATTGAGGCTTTGTAAAAGTAGGAAGCAAAGAATAAAGCTGTGATCATAAACTGCTACCAGAAGATCAACTGCATACCTCACACACATAACCTTTGCAAAGCGTGCCTAGTCTTTAGTTGGCTAGTAAGCTAATTGACTTCAGTGGTCACATATGATGAAAATATTATATCAACTTTACAGAATTACTTTAGGAAAGTCACTAAAGAGCTATTACATAAATACAATAAAAATCATAATAACAAGAATAAATCCTAGGGAATAGGTTAGAATATCTGATTTACAGATTTATTACATTATATCTTAAAAAATCCAGCTTAAAAAATAGATACATGTGTATGTGTGCTTATGTGTATATATATATATATATTATACATATGACATGTAAATGACATCTAAATATTACATATGACATTAATTGAAACAGGTAAGTATAGCCCACATAGAAGAGAAAGAAAAATATATAAATCTATAGAAATTTTCCTTGAGGAATCCCACCTGTTGAACATTGAACTTACTAGACAAAATTTTAAATTAATTTCAAATTACTAAGGAGAACTATGAAAATATAAAGAAAAGCATGTGACCCAATAGAGAAGATCAGTATAGAATTGCAAATTATAAAATTTGATCAAAAATAAATACTAGAGTTGAATATTACAATATATAAAAGAAAAAATTTACCGTAGTGGATCATCAGGAGATTCTAACTGGCAGGTTTAGTGGAAATAATGATAGATTAAATAAGATTATTTGTCTGATTATCAGAAAAAAAAAAAGAAAATCAACAAACTTTGGGTTACCATGAAACATTTCATCAGGTGAACTAAGTTCTTGAAGGTAGGAAAGAGAATGAATATTTGAGAAAATAATGGTAAAGGCTTAAGAAAGTTAAAAAACATAGTAAGTAGAATAAACTCACCTGTTACCACACATTATAGTCAAACTCAAAAAACACAGTTGGAGAATCTTGAAAGCAACAAGCAGTAAGTGACTCATGATATACAAGGTATCCTCAATGAGATTTATAGCTAATTTCTTTTAAAAATGAAGGAGAGAAAAAGAAAGTGAAAAGTTACAATTGTTTAAAGTAAATGATGATCAACCAAGAATTTAATAGCCAGGAAAATTTTGTTTATAAAATGAAGCAGAATTAAAACCTTTCTAGATAAACAAAAACTGTGAGTATTTATCTCTAGCAGATTTGGTTTTCAAAAATTAGTAGGGCTTTTCAGAATGAGAGGAAAGGATGCTAGACATTAATTCAAATTTGCCAAAAAAAAAAAAACAAAAAACAAAAAAAACAAAAAAAGTAGAACCAGTAAGGAAACTAGGAAAGACATTCTAAACGTGTTATATTTTGAGTATAAAATTTTCATCTCCTGCTAATTTAAAAGATAACTTCACAAACCAATGAATACGAAACTGTATTGATGAATTTTTCATGTATAAATTTGTAATTTCTGCAACAATAGAACAATAGAGAGGGAGAAGGAAGAGAACTACATAGTAGCAAAGCTTCCATATAATTTAAATTTAATTTATATTAATTCAAACTAGGTCATTATAAATTAAGATGTTCATTGTAGTCTCTCTGCCAACCATCTAGGAAATGATGAAAATAATACAATAAAGAATAACCAGAGTATTTATGTGGTACACTGAAAATATCTATTTAATACAAGAAAGATAGTAAATTATTGATTAGTAAGTAATAAAAGAAATAAGACATTTAATAAAAAAGGCAAAATTGAAGATATAAAACATACCACATCAGTAATTACATTAAATATAATGGAATTGATTGACTGATGATAAAAACCTGATCTAACCTTATGTGGTCTACAAAATACAGATTTCATATACAAAGACACAAGTAATTTCCAAAGACAGGGGTGGAAAAGATATACCATGAGAAGAGGAAGCCAAAGTGAGCTGGAGATTTCTAATAATGGAATAAAAAGAAGAGCCTTTTAGAAAAAAATTGTTTACAACAACAAAGTAAGATATTTTATAATGATAGCAAGGAAAATCCATAAGGAAGACATTATAGTTATGAACATAGACACAGATGACAATGTCCTGAAATGAAGCACAAGCTGACAGGCATGAAAGAAGAAATAAAGAGCTCGAGAAAACTTCTTAATAATTTCAAAGCCCAGTGTTCAACAGATGGAGCAACTAGAAAAAGATCAACAATGAAGATGAACAACTCTGTAAACCTAATAGGCATCTAGGAAACTCTCTACCCACAATAGCAGAATACAAATTTTTCTCCACTTTACATGGAATGTTTTCCACGACAGAACATATGTTAGGTCCCAAAAAGTATCTCAATAAATTCAAAATGTTTTAAATAATACAGAATATGTTCTCCCACCACAATGAAATGAATCGAGAAATCAAAAACAAAGACGTTTGGAAAATTAAAAATATATGGAAATTTTAAGAAATCCTCCTAAGTAATGCACGAATTGAAGAATAAAGCATATAGGAAATTAGAACAATATTTTGAGATGAGTGAAGATGAGAACAGAATACACAAAAGTTTAATGAGGTGGCTGAGCAGTGCTGAGAGAAATGGACATGGAGCTGCAAGTGGCCTGTTTTGTAAAGTCTAAGAAAGTGGTAACTTATCATTCCAAGCATCAGCCAACTAGAAAGAAATAAACTAAATCCAAAGCATATAAAAGAAAGGCAATAACAAAGACTAGAGTGGAAATAATGAGAATTTTAAAAATACCATATATCACAGAAACTGAAAGTGGATTATTTAATAGACTAATAAACTGACAAATCTTGGGCAGGAGCAGTGGCTCTTGCCTGCCATGTGCAAGGAATCAAGTTCTAACACCAGCACCATGTACACAATGAAGTGTCCAAGCAATGAAAGGCAATGAAAAACTAAATAAATTTGCTAAATTGATCTCTCTTTTTCTCTCTTTCACTATTTCTTTCTCTTAAAAAACAAACTAATCTTTAGCTAGACTGATCAAGAAAATAGTGAATAATTTGAGAAGACTCAAGATATTAAAAGACGAATCATTATTACTGAACTTCCCAGAAAAGTGAATTAAAATGGAATATCATGATAATTGTGTTCCCAGCAAATATGTAACTTAGCTATAATGGATGAATTCCTAGAAATGCATGAACTACCACAAATAAGCCAAGAGAAAAAAGAAAATTTAAATAGACATAAAACAACTGAAGAGATTAAATTAATAATAAATTTTAGAGCTTGCTCCAAAATCCTCAGTTCTAGATGGCTTCAATGATTAATTATACCTTGTATACATGTAAGAATTAACATCAATCTTTTGCAAAAATTTCTTCCAAAAACTAGAAGAGGAAATAAAATTTTTAAACCTGTTCTAGAAATTCCTATTACTCTGATAGAAATGACTTGCAAAGACACACAAGAAAATCCAACTACATACCCATATCTTTTGTGAAAACAGACAAAATCATCAGTAATATAAAAGCAAGTCAAATCCAACATTACACAAAATAATAATAAATCATTATGCAAATTAGATTTATATGAGGAATACAAAGGTATTTGGACATACAAAATCAAACAATTCAATCTTGCATATTCATAAAATAAAAGAAAAAAATAAAAATTTTGATGCAGAAGAAAAATTTTCACACAATATACCATTCTTTATTATATAAATCACAACAAAATAGGAAAAAGAAGAGAACTTTCAAATTGTAAGAAAAAAATTACACAAATTGACCAGTTTTCTCTTAAAATCAAGATCAGAACAATGATCCTGTTTTTCCATTTACATTTAATTTTGTACTAGATATTTTAGCTTGGGAAACAAGAAAAAAATACAACATCAAGTTTGGAGAAGAAGAATTAAAACTATATCTATTTGTAGATAATTTTTTTTAATTTATTTTATTTTATTTTTTTTAAAGAGAGAGGGACAGTGAGAGAGACAGAGAAAGAGAGGAACAACTTTATTTAGTTTTTCACATGGCCTTAGTTGCTCCAACACTCAGTTGTGTACGTGGTGCTGGGGTTTGAACCTGGGTCCTTGTGCTTGCCAGGCAAGCGCCGAAACCACTGGGCCAATGCTCCAGCCCTATTTGTAGATAATTTGATCATGTATATATACATAAAATTCCAAGAAAAGTACAAACATTATTAAAGTTCATAAGGCCAAAAAGGTTTCAAGATACAATATCAATTTTTACAAGAGTTGCATTTCAATACACTACCAATGAACAATTCAAAAATGAAATTAAGAACAATTCTATTTATAATATCATTTGAAAAGATGAAATACTTAGAAATAAGTTACACAAATATAATGAATAAATGAAGACAAATTCTATATGCACGGATTAAAAGACTGAAAATTGTTAAGATCATAACTTTCCAAACTGAATTGAACTGAGATTTCAGAAGCAATCTTTCACATTTATGGTCAAGTAAATTTTGGTAAGGGTGTGTAGACTATTGAAAGAGAAAAATAATCTGTTTTATAAAAAATAAGATGCTGAGACAAGAATGTATTTATTAGCAAAGAATGAAGTTGGATCCCTCCCTCAAACAATACACAAATATGAACTTAAATGGATCATTGATCTAAATCCAAGGATAAAATCAAACAAATCTTAGAAGAAAACAATAGAGTAAAAGTTTTGTCCTTGGATTTGATAACTGTTTCATAAATATGACACCAAAAACACAACTGACATAACTAATCAACAGCAAAGAGAAATTTTATCAAAGTTTGGAAAACATCCTTCAAAAAAACACTATCAAAAAATTAAAAGATAACCATAGAATAGGAATAAATATTTGTAAATCACACCAGACATGAAACTTATATATAGATTATATAAATTATCCTTACATCAGAACAAAAAAAAGAACAACCTGATTGTAAAAATAGACCCAACAGTTAAACATTTTTTCAAACAGTATATACAAATGCCCTATAGTGAGTGTGCATATTAATAAAATATTTTAGCAGTTATTGAACCACTTTAATATTAGTCTCATTCCTCACTAATTATTTATTGAATATAGATTTTTTTTTATGTTACTGTGTGCTACTATCAAAGGTATTATTTGGAAGTAATTCTTAGCTTTTATATTTCCTGATCAATGGAAAGATCTCATTATGATGTTTTTTCATATGTTATTTTTTAAGTGACATGTTATCTTTCTAGGACCTTTAACCTTCATTATGATTGTGTTGTGCAGTTACTGTATGTACCAAGGAAGGATTTGGTTTTCTTAGTTTTCAAATTTTAGAACATGGTTTTTCCTTAATTTAGAAATTTAGTTATGTTTTCCTTTTGGTTATATTTCTCTTTCTTTGACATTAGAAATTTGCTTTGTTAAACATTCACTTATTTGTGTAGGTAAGGATGGATGTGCATGAATTATTGTATAGTACATTAATTATTGATCTGGCTTAATTTGTGGGTACTACATAGAGTAGGAATTTCCACATTACACCTTCCACCACATTGATTTCCCATTATCTTCCCCTCTAGTACTTCTACTATGCTTCAAAAATTTTAGTCATCCCTGATTTTATGATAGCCACTTCCAAAGATAAAGCTTGTGGTTTTGACCCCTCCACTTATTCCCATGTGTTAAACGTGTACTTCTAATGGCATACTACATCAATACCAGAATCTATTATTATATATTGTCTGCACAATTGGGCTTTAAAAATAAATCTTCCATATCCTTTCAAACATTGTGTTTTCTTTACTAGATAATATAACTCACTATGTTTCATATATGCTTTAAGGTCTTAAGATAACTAATGATAAGTAAGTAAATGGTTAACAAGTAATATTAATAGTCATACTATCATGAGAAAAATTAAGATATAAAAATTTAAAATGTTATATATCCATGGTAATCTTGGTTTTCCTTTAGGCAACCAATGTCTCAAGGGTATAGGTAAAGACTATTCATGAAAAATGGCCTCGACTTCCAGACCAATTTAACTTCAAACTTGTGACATTGGTTATTTCTCAGGGGTTGTGATATTTTTCAATATCACAGCCACTGTTGGTCTAAAGGTAATAATTTTCTGGGCAGGAATCCAATTCTGTAACCATCTCTGTCAGCATGCCGATTTTGTGTTGTACGTATAAGACTCAGTAGGATCCATCAACATAATTCCAGATAGCTCACCTTTAACACTTAAATAGATTCTTAAACCAAAACAGTACAAGCAATGTTAACAGCTAGAAATACTTAGAATAAATTGGAGAGGTAAGCATTTTGAAACTTACTGATACAGATAATTAATTGTGTGTGTGTGTGTGTGTGTGTCACCCAGGTTTGATTCTTATTTTACCTGCCAAATGCTCTTTACATGCTTTGATTTTGAGTACTAGTTAACGATATCCTTTTTTATTTCATTTCATTCTCTGTGCAGAGCACTGCTCCTGGTTTTGTGATCTTTCATCAACATGAATGAAACACAGGAGATGGTTTGAAGTGTATGAAGATAGTGTATTTACATATCCATATACAATCTAGGGTAGTGAAAAGGGATAAGGTGGCAACAGGAGTAAAAGTACAGAAAATCTCATATTCAGGGACACAGGCAATGCAAACTTAAAAAGTGCATCCATAATATTTAGAAGTATTCATTTCCAAAGATGGACATATTTTCATTTCTGCTCAGTGTGTTTCTGCCATGATATAAATGAAAATATCATACTGATTTTCAACAGAGAGATTTTGGAGAACTTAAGTAATAACTTTTTGAAAAGTGGAATGAGATTCTGTTTTCTCATATACTCGGTGAATCTTTAAATTCTTACAGTAAATAGAATTTCCCTTTTCCTTCCTTTCTTCTTTCTCTTCCTTCCCTCCCTCCCTGCCTCTCATTTTCTCCTCTCTTCTGTATTTTACTTTTCTTATCTTGTCATCCTTTCCTTTCCTTCACCTTCCTCCTATTTCCAGGACAAAAATTAGTACAAATACACTGTAAATTGTCAAGATTAAGCTGAGAATTATTTACATCACAATTAAAAAAAGTCAACCTGAAATCTGAGAAATTTCTTTAGAGACTTACAAGACAAAACCTTAAGATTCTCATGGAATTTTTAAAATGATCTACTAATTTAATTGTTCCATATTTCACTGATATTGTGAATTGATCAATATTTTCTTGCAAAGTGAATGGGGTGATACACATTGTCGATTTATCTGTCTATGTGTCAAACACAATAATTCAGAACTTTACTTTGTAGTGAGGCTTATGTAAAATAGGGTAGTGGACATCAATAGAAGAAAGAATGAAATTTTGTGTAAGAAAAGGGACATATATGGGGGCAATTAAAAATCAAATCTTTTATCAAGAGTCACAACCATTTGAAAAGAACAAATTGCATGAAAAGTAGCAAAAACACTAGACACACATGAGTTAAGGAGAGAATTTTGGAATAGTGGTGGTGGTATAAAACTTGTTTTCCATCTTTTTCCTGGAGAATGTTTAAAATGTTTATTATGAAATAAAACCACAATTTCAATTACGTTGAAACAAGAAGACATTTAAAATTCCAAAATAAAAATGTGCAAAACTACCAAAAGCAGTGGAAGTTGGGGAAGAAGACTTATAAATATAATCAAAAGACATTGCTGATGCTGTTTCCAGAAACTGCTGGTAAAGAGTACTGCTTATAGATAAGGTATATATTCTGAGATACAGCACCTGAATTACTTGTTTACCATTAACAATTTGGGGCACAACAGCTGGGAACAAAAGCCCTGTGATTCCAAAGAATAGAAGAAGGGAAGCTAAGTAAAACAGAAGGAATCATATTTTCAAGTCTGTCAGTTGCTATGGCCACATGGAATAAATGAAGATTTACCTTAACAATCTCTTCAGGTGCCTGTTTTTGGCTGATCTAAATATTTCCATACACTGCTGGGCTCTTTGTATTGGCTAGGTCTGGGACACATGAAAATCTAAGTTGTATTTTATGATGACAAGTTCCTAGAATTCAACCCACCATCATGCTACTTTTTCACTACCAATACTAGGAGCCAGTTAGCCTACCTTCTTCCTGTTAAATTTATAAGACGTGAGGCTGCCACATCTCAATGTACTTGCCTTTCAGTCTTGACTCAGGTGAAGCAGGAAAAGACACAAAGAAATCCTTCAGATTAATCTCCAGGAAGCTCCTAAGCTTGGCTTGTGCTAGTAAGAAATGTTTTCACCACTTCCTTAATTATTTTTATTTTTAGAGTGAACAAGAGTTGGATTTATACACCAATATATTGCTACAGAGAAATATTCTTTACAGAGTCCTATTTAAATTTCTACTCTCTTTTAACCTTATTTATTTATTTATTTACTTTGGTACCAGGGATTGAACCCAGAAGCATTCAACCACTGAACCATATTTCAGTCCTTTATATTTTTAATTTTTAAAAGTTTGAGACAAGTTCTCACTAAGCTGCTTAGGGTCTTGCTAAGTTGCTGAGGTTGCCTTTCAATTTGCAATCCTCCTGTCTCAGCCTCCAGAGTCACTGGGATTGCAGGTGTGCAAGAGAGGATTTATTCATTATGAGGAGAAGAACTGATTTATAGTAGTCTGTCTTACAATTCTCTTAAGCTTGTAATCCCTATTATATTTTGTTTCTTTAAAATACCCTAATAAGGATTTTTAAAAACTATTGCAGAGATAAGGCTAATGGACCAGTAGCAGAGCAATTTAGGTATTAGACTACCTAAAAATGAGAGGAGGTTTATTGAAAGTACCTTGCAAGTGTGCAATATTGGACTGAAGATCCAGGGACAGTAGGGCTTTAGGAGAACACAGAAGTCCTGGTCATAATCAAAGTTTTTGCCTCTTTAACATCCAGCAGTATAATTTAATGAAGTAACATCATCCCATCTCCATGCTACCAAGTTACAATTCTTGGTTGAGGGCTGATACTCAATGGCCACCTACCAGAACCAGCATGTTAGCTGGACATCCTGACTGATTCAGGGTTGTTGTATACCTTAAGTTAGACTGTAACAGCATATCCCATGATACTCTAGCCCCCCAAGGTAAACCTAGTCAAGGTAAGTGAACAATAAGTGCTAGCCTGGGCCAGAATGTCCACTTATATTTTATCTTGAAGGGCACTGACTTTCTCTTAAGCACACTGGAAACTAGGGTAATTTAGTGGCATCTGTATAAGCTACTTTTTTGCACGTATGTCAGGAAAGTTCCTTCTTGGGATGCTCATCATGTAAGCAGACTAAGCAAGCTAATGCTGATGACCTCATTGCTTCTACAGCCTAACATATAAAACCATTCTCTCAGTGGTGACTGGCGTGGAACTGAGGGCACTGTCTCCTGCCCAGGCGGCAACCATTGGACAAAAAACATCTTGAAGGAGAGGAGGTACTACGTGGTGAGAATTCTTGAGAGAAGAAGCTATGTGTTCACCCTGTCACCACTGAACTCTTCTTGGACAGTCACTGATCTCTTGTCAGTTTTCCCTACCAAGTCTCTGGGCACTTTCTTTGGCCTTTCAGCAACCTACCTCTCTTCCCTGGTACAATTTGTCTGGAGTACTCTATGTATGGGAGTTAGAATTTAATCTTTTGGGATTTAAATTAGGTTTCTGCTACTTAATCAAACTAGTTTTCCAGGTACTATAGGTATCCTAGAGTTTAGTGGATTTTAGATCTAGCTGACAATAGTAACAGTCAAGGTAAGTAAAAATCAGTATCCAACTAGTAATATACATGAGCATGATGTGATTTTTGTTTTTTTCTTTTTGTCCAGGGCTGAGGACCAAGCTCTGGGCCTTGCACATGCTAGGCAAGTGCTCTGCCATGAGCTAAATCCCCAACCCCTATGATGTGATTTTTAAATGTGGGAGTGACACATAGATCGTTGTTTCACTAATGGATAAATAATGCAAAAGTGGCTCAGAGTCAAAGCATTGGAGAGCTGGAAAATGATAGAAAAATATAGCCATGAGTTTTGAAGAACAATGAATATGGTCTTTGACTTGAGACTATATGCCTATTCCAAAATGAGAAAATTACAGATCTTATTTAACTCTTTCAGGATTATTTGTTAGGGAAGTATATCAATGATTCAAACTCATGTCTATCAAACACCAAGGACCCTGCCTTTCCTGAATTTTCTATTGAGCTCCCTTAAACTGAGAATGTCCACAAACTCAAGAGTAGATATACAAGGGCTGCAAAGAAGTAATTCTCACATCAATTGTGTACTTAATGCCCATCCAAGCGTGAGAGTCTATGATTCTGCTACTGTAGTCTTTTGTGAATTAGCAAGCAGGTCTCATAGATAGTTCCAACATTATCTTATAAAATAGCTTGTTATCATATATTTAATGATTCTTGTCAATACATTTTACCAGAATAGAAAAAAAGATCAAATGTAGGATAAAATAATCTATTAAAAATCTACTCAGTTTATGGGCTTTCTTGTTCTCCTTCTCTGTTAGGAACACTCATATAAATTGTTTTCCATGAATTTTTGTCTGCTTTTCCTTGGATCCTAGATACCTCTCCACATGTCATTATACCAGATGTTGTCAAGTCTGATTTTCTTATTTGTTATTTGAGTTTCTCGTTTATTAGAACCACTGCCAACACAGCAAAATGCAGAGTAATCTTTCAGGTCTGAATTGCCCATATGCAATTTGGATAGCATGTGGAGTATGCTTAGTGTAGACTGTGACATGAATTTAGTTTTTTTGAAGTTAATTGTCAGCTTTCACAGCTATAGTGACTGCAGAACAGTCAGCAAAATGCCGCAATCACCATCATTAAGAAAATTTGAATGACTGCCTTTAGATGCAGCATAAAGCTTATTGATGTAGGGGAAAAAGATCATTTCAGAATACCGAAAATTTATCATGGTGCTATTGCCAAGTGCCTAATTATATCTTAAGGCATGGCTTTGTGAAAGAAATTGCATAGAATTGAATTTACTGTCAAATTCCACTAATGATAGTAACAAGAAGTAAAAGAAAGGCGTCAAGACTAACATGCATACCATCCATTGTTGTTACTAATGATTCAATAAACTTTATCATTAAGTAGGTTACAGTTAGATGACTAAAGAGAGTGCAGAGGAACTGTGAGATATAATAGCCAAGGAGGGAGAAATCTGTCAATCTCTAAAGTAGAGTTCTATCCATTACATAATGATAACACTGTCTACAGTTATAACAGTGAGTAAATACAGCCTGAACTGAAGACACAGCACCTGTCAGATCCACAGCACCTATTTAGAAAACACAGCAGTAATTGTGAAGCCAAGTACACTGTTTTATAAGAATCTCAATTCATAGGGAACATATTTCCTTTTGTTAATTTCAAAATGCCTTCTTTCTAAGAAACTTTGTTTAGATACTTAGAGTCACATGTGTAATTGGATTGTATCCTATGATTTTGATCATCTCCTGACAGAGCCATATACAATAAATTCTGTTTGCTCGTGATTTCCATCTCATTTATACTTAACATTTTTTATATTTTATCAAAAGTTTCAGGCTTATTGGTGATGAGCTGACAAATTTTTGTATCTACACTTAAACTTCATTTTATAATAAGAATGTTTCATTTTCAACACTTATTCAGAGATGAATAGTACCAGGTTATCTCATTTAACTCTCTCAATCTGTTTACGAGTTGATGCTCTCATGTACCTAGTTGTCAAATGAGAAAGCTGACAAGTTAATGAGTTATACAAAGATAAAAACCAATGAGTGGAAGATCTATTAAGTGCCGCATTTTACCACCTGGCTTCATCATCATGTTTCCTCCAGGCAACATGTTGGCCTCCATTTCTTGCAGAAAATGTCTTCTACAAACTAAATAACATCACTGCACAGAGTTTCTAGAAGAAATATGGAATTGAATAATCTGTCTTGTTATCACTTTATTTTACTTTGTGAATTAGCTGATAAAATTGCAGGAGGATTTATAAAAATAACTAACATTAATACTTTTATCTTAACAAACATAATAGGAAAATCCTATAATGAATCCTGTAATGAATATTTATCCATTAATTACATTTTTATTCTGGTTGATATTTGCCCCATTGTTGGATGTGTTTTGTCTGTGAAGATGCCTGAATGTGAGGGAAAGGGGAAACTGGACTGAGGCAAAATAGCTCACTTTTTAAATGACATTTCACAAGGCATAGATAAATATAATGGCAATGAAAGCCAGGCTACAAATGTGAAGAATAAATTCAAAGCTATAGAAATATGTCAGTTATACAGAGAAGCATTGAAGAAATTCTCAGGATGGGAGCTAAAAATGAAGAGAAATTACAAATTCCCAGTATAAGGCCAAGCCTCCAACCTGCAGGATAGACTACAAAACCACTGCCATTTCATGGTAAGCCCAGTTCCTATCCCTCTGTGAGCTTGACTCTTCAAGATATTTCCCAGCATCAGATAAACTTGTATCATATTCTCCCATTTAAACTTTAAATAAAAATCTTCAATTGTTAACAGTGTCAGTTCCAGCCACTCACCACTCCTTGTTGACACTGACTTAGTCATTCTTTAGCTGAAGCCTCCCACATCTCATGTCACTGAAAAGGCTTTGCTAAAGGCCTTGACTATCTTGATGTTTTAAATCGATATGACATAGGGGAAGGCCTTGTAATTATTGGCTTCTTTCCAGCTCTTTCCATCATGAATCATTGGATCTTTAAAGACTTGTCTTTCCTTAGCTTCAATGAGTGACTTGACTCCTATAGCACAGGTTAGTCTCTTTCTCTCTTATTTTTTATTTCTTCTTCCTCCTCCCAACACCTGCACCTCCTCATGCCTCTGTTGAAGGTTTCTTCTCATTTCACATTATGCATGTGCTCTGAACATGTGCATCTCATCCAGGGGTCCCTGATTCCAGTCATAATTCAATGACTCATTCATATAGTCCACATACACTTAAAGCAAGCCTAGTTTAGGCTGCCAAAACAGTATTCCTAAATCTAGAACCATATGTTTACATAAGGACACAGATTAATTTAAGCTACGTTAAGTTTGACAGGCAAAATCTCATCCTCTTCTCCACTAAGCCTGTTCCTGCTGAGTTTATGTTGTTTCAGAAAATACCATGATTATTCAGAGGATTGTTAAATACCTTCAATATATCTCAATAGCCCTCTAACAGACCTCTCTTCAGATCTAATCTTTACTCTTATGCATTCTACTTTATTGTTTTCTAAAAAAATGCTCTTTCAAAAATGAAATTCTAATGATCCAACTATGGTCTTAAATTTTTCAATGCTATCCTATTAACCTTAAATGAAGTCCTGATTTTTTATGTGACATAAAATAAAATGAGTGTTTCCACCCTATTTGTCTTTTTTATACTGATCCAATTATTTCTCTCCTGTCCAGCCAGACTGGACTATTTTATCCATTGGAGAAACCAGGCCATCTCACAGCAGAATTTTAATATTTTTATAGTATCATTTCCAATTTCTTAAGCATATTTCCAGTATTACTTTGTCATTATTAATATTATCATTATTGCTTACCCATATTATAATTTCTGTATTATATAGAAAGATAATATGTTTAAATACTATTCTCAGGGAAAGAGAATAATGCATCCAGCTATTTTAAGACTGATTGAATATGAAATGGGAATTGATATGGGCCTGAAGAGTTTTCAGGTTTTTAACAGAAGTGAGTTAGAAAAGAGGTACATAGAGACAAGATAAAAGGCCCAGAAGTGGGCAATGTAAAGGACAGAGCAGGTAGTTTCCTTTTGTTTACATAAAATTGATGCAAATGAGGGTAAGGTTGAAAAGATGAGAGGTTGTGCTAAAGAACCAAGATTTGTAAAATAAGTTTAAATTCTTGAGAGTTGATAGAAAGTTTCTTCACTCTCAGTAAAAAGTAATTGGACACTTTTGAAAATACCATGATTTTATTTAATTTTTAAATCAACTTTATTGAGGCATACATACGAGAACTTCACATATTTAGTGGGTAAAATTTGATGAGTTTGTACATGTGAAAACATGTACAAATACCATTATGGCCCTAGACATATCCAAGACCTCCTAAAGTTACCCTGAATCTTTTTTTCCTTTTCTCTCCTCTTTTTTCCCCTCTTCTATCCTTTCCACTCTTTTCTTCTTTTTATTTTTTGGTGACAAAACATAAAAGATTTTGAATTTATACAATAATGCATTATTAACCATAGGTTTAATGTTTTTCAGAAAATCTCTAGAATTATTTATTTGGGATGATAGAAGCATTGCATTCATGACCAACAAGTTCTTATGCAGCATAGCCCAAGACCCTGACAACTACAATTGTATTCTCTATTTCTTTGAATTTGAGCATCACTGATACCTCATATAAGCAAAATCAAACCGCTGTTGTCTATATTGGCTATGTAAATTAAACTGACTGTGCTGAATTATCTCATTTCATACATCATCTATAGCTCAAATTCTGCATAATGATATATAATAAGGTATAAAACAATAATCTCAATTTCAAATAAATGTCTCATTTCTTATTAGAGAGTAAAACATCTAGCTTTCTATTAATTAGTTTTTAAAACATGAATTTTAGCACCTCATAAAATATCATAGCATATTCAATATCATTTGCCATTACACACAAACACATAGAATTTAATCTTTCTTGGAAAGATATAGAGATACAGAGATCCATGAAGAATGAAAAGTAGACCATCACAGCTAATTAAAGTTACCTAACATTATCAACAACAGAGATTATTCTTGCCTTTTCTTAGTCTCAGCTTCTCCCTGTATTGATCTCCAATTTCTACAGAAAATTTTCTCTGCAGCAGTTCCTTTTTTTTTTTTGATAACTTGTTCCCTTGCAGGGAAACATGCTTCTTATTTTTTAGGACTTGCTGAATATACTAGATTTATTGGAGTTTAAGGTAAAAAAAAAAAAAAATATATATATATATATATATATGTTGTACCTTTTGCCTTTCCTTTGCAGGACATATGATACTTCTCTGCTCATTGCCTTGTGCTCTGTTCCAGTTATATTAGACAATTTAATCACTGCTTCAGATTGTCCTGTGCACTCTTACATTTCTGCTTTTAAATTCCTTTCACATTGCCATGCTGCTCTCTGCTCTCTTCTCTCTCAGAATTCTATCTCAGTTTAATAAGCATTTATCTTGTTACTGTAAATACCTGCTATCGGCAAATCTCTTCAAAATTATTTCCAATTGGGAATCTACTGAATTCTACTCTTCCACATACAATAGCTAATTAGAAATAATAAATTTGATACATAATAGGTATGATGAATTTAACGTGTCCAAAGCCAGAATCTTTACATCCACTTTAAAATTAGAGAGGGTTTGTCTAAAACAGTTCCCCTGAAACAACTATTTTTCTTTACCTAAAAAATGCTTTGATATTTAGTATCTGCTAAAAGTCTTTAGAAGTTACTAATTTACTTTTAAAAATTTCCCCAACATATGATAATATACACAAGGACAGTTTCTGTTATTTATTACTGTTTTGTGGGTTGACCAGGCTCAGGTATGTGTCTGGTGTTGGGTGGAGCTGCAGTCTTCAGAAAACTTAACTTGGATGCAAATACGCAGGGTGGCTCAGTGGTATGGGCTGGCAGTTGATACTGTCTCCATGAAGCACTCAACCTGAGTCTATTAGCTGAACAGGGTCTATCACTGTTCTCCCATTGTATCTCCATATAACTCAGACTTAGCACTGACACTAGAAGCAACATCCCTAGCACCAGAGACAGGTGTCACAAAAGATACATGAAGTTGTTTATGTCTTAGTCAATTAGTCAAAACAAGTTACAGGGTCAATCATGATTGAAAGGAATGGAAATAGACTCACCTCTCAGTAGTAACAATGACAGTGAATTTGTAGTCATCCTTAATTCCAAGAAGTCAGACTTCTGGTCAAAATTATTTATATTCCTCACACAGACAAAATACATTTACCTATTCTAAAATCCTCTGAAATCTCATTCTATACGTTCAGGTTTAAGTTCCATCATCTATCTATCTATCATCTATCTGTCTTCCTTTGCCACAGATTATATATATACTTCTCATACATACATACTTGTCCTCCAGTTCCTTATACAAAGCTCCTAAATCTCTTGTACTTTTCCAAGTGATAAGTACCATAGGAATATTTGTTATTATATTTGGTCTTGGTCCCTGGTTCATGACATAAGAACTGTCAAACTGTTTGGAATAATATAAGCAGTTTCTTTTGTAAGCCAATAAGATGGCTAGCAGCTGGGGTGCCTCGATAGCTTCAGGATGGGGACTGGTTACCAGAAAGATCAAGAAACTGTCAGAGAGTAGAAATTTTCAGCCCCAGTCCCAGACATCCAGACAGGGCCTATAGAATGAGTTTATCACCAATTGTCAGTAATTAATCAATAATACCTACGTAATGGAAGCTCTGATGACAGGGTGTAGAAAGGGTTCCTGGGTGGTGAATGCATTACTTGCTGTGACAGTGGTGCATTCTAGTTCCACAAAGACAGAGGTATCCTTCTCTGTTACATTCTGATATCTTTCTATGTACCTCTTTATTTGGCTGTTCATCTGGGGCTTTTGTGATATACTATCTAACACACTATTCATAATATGTAAGCTGTTTCCCTAACTTCTATGAGTCATCTAGCAAACTACTGAACCTGAGACTGGTATAACAAGAACTCTTGATTTATAGCCACGTTGGTTCTAGAGACCAAGGATTTATAAGTTGTGAGATCGAACGCTTAACCTGTGGAATCTACACTAACTCTGGGTAGAGAGTGTCAAAATTGGGTTAAGTTGTTGAACGCTCCACCAGGGCTCATAGAATTGGAGAATTGATTGTTAGTGGAAAAACAAACAAACAAGCAAAAAATCTGAGAGGTGTTTTGGATAGAAAAACATGTTTTTCCCCTTTTATCATCTAAATTAGGTACAATTGCAGATTATATTCTCTGCACATACATCTTTTTCAGTGTCAGAGATGTATTACCTCCGTGTCCTCTGTTTCCCAGTATGAAATAGGTGATGGAAACAGAATCACCACAACAGACTTAATCATTTCTTTAAAGGCGATTAAGTTTATTGAGACAGGTAAAATAATGCCCTAATCCAACATGTATGAACAAAGAGACCCTAAGTGTACACAAACAGAAGAAAAGCCATGAGAGGACATAGCCCCAGGTGCTGTCTGTCAACCCAGGAAGAGCAGCCTCCAGAGAAATCCTTCATAACTGAGAAAAAGAGCTTCTGTTGCTTAAACCACCTAATTTGAGGTATTTTGTTCTGAAAAATCTAGCAATCTAAAGCAGCAGGCAATATGGGAGATACATAACAGACCCTGGGCTGGACAGTTAGAATCTGGTCCAAACACATGCTGCTAATTCCTCCTGTTACACAGATTAAGAGTGTTCCTTGGCTAGGAAAAATTCCTGTTTAACAAGAATCTATTCTCCAAGGCTCTACTGTCTGAGGCCATGGTGTTCCGGTTCATTAAAAATGGTCTGCATTTGCAACTGAGTGATTTTCTAAAGCTGTTTTCTGACCATTGAAGTTTGGATGGTCAAAGGTATCTTTTCATTGTGAAATGATTTTTGTCACTGTCAGTTGAAGTAGTATAGCTCCTTTTAATGATTTTAAAACTTCTTATATAAAAAATTATAATCTACTCTATTAAGTAGTGACAGAAACAGAATCACCACAACAGACTTAATTATTTCTTATAATCTACTCTATTGAGGTAATACCCATGCTTCTTACTACA
Organism: Aplodontia rufa; assembly: GCA_004027875.1. Lineage (NCBI taxonomy): Eukaryota > Metazoa > Chordata > Mammalia > Rodentia > Aplodontiidae > Aplodontia > Aplodontia rufa. The sequence goes on from PVKS010017903.1 coordinate 20,327, forward strand.
CAGGTTCTTCTCTACTTTGGAAAGTATTTCCTGGTACTGGAAGGCAAGCCTCAAAACCTTTGAAGGAGTTCCTTTATCTGCTGGAGCAGTTCTCTAAGGTCCTTTTTCTTGCTTTATTTTCAGTGCTAAGAATCAAACTCTGGGCCTTGCACAAGTTAGGCAGTATTGTACAACTGAAATACATCTGCAGGGTCAGAGCCAATTCTGGTAGTGTAGATCTTTTGGTCTTAATCAAAAGTCCTACAGCCACACCTCTGACTTGACCACTGCACTTGTGAGTCCTTGGATTTGATCTTTGCCCTGGAGCCATTTTATACTTTGGAAAGATTTGAGTAACTGTAGAAACTGGAAGTGTTTTCAATTCAGCAAATCTTGCATTGGAAATTCTTTAAATTCTACTTAGAAACATATGGTTGCTTTTAAATTCTTTGTTTGTTTGTTTGTTTGTTTGTTTTTGTTCTGTAATTTTTCATAGTCAGTTAAGGGAAACCAATTGGAACTTTTAATGTTCTGCCTATAAATTTCCTTATTCAGCTCCACCCATTCATTTTGTACATTTTTTCTTATTGCAAGTAACATTTAACTAAGAGTTAAAGTATATAAGTTAAGATTCAGTTTCTGCAGACTTAAATAGTAATTTTCTGAGAAAATTTCTCACTGCTTTTCTAGATTTCAAAATTAGCCTGCTTTTAAACTGTCAGGACTGAGACTTCTGCCTGCCCCAGAGCCAACATCACAAGTTCCAGTTTCAGCTTCAAGCTTCTATTGCTAAACAGTAAAAGACCCCAAGTTTAATTGCTTGAGACATTCAACATTTCTCACAATTTGGTCAATTGACTAGCCATAAATAATTTAAATTCCTCCCATATAAAGCTACACACAGCTGCTCCCATCATTGCCAGACTCTCATTCCATTAGAGCACCTGGTGCTGGCTATAGGTGGTGGTTGATGTTACAGTATCTAGGATGGGTCACCTAGATATTTCTCTTACATCGCTGAAGGTGATTGATGCTGGATCTATACTTGGAGCAAGTTGAACTAAGGCTGTGGTTTTCCTGCTTTTGAACAAGGCATGTGACTAAGGAATTCCATTTGTCACTGGTATCCAAAAGGGAATATTCCAAGAAACGAAGATGGAACAAAAAGATCTCCTAACAATCTGACTGGGAAGTAATGCAGCACCATACCAGTACATTTTCCCATTTAGATAAAATTAATCAGAGCCAAACCAAATTGCAGAGTGAAGGGAGTCTCCACATATAGAATGCAATATTGGTAAAATATGCACTAATCTACTGCCTTGGGTCTTAAGTTAAAAGTGAATGAAACAATAAATGCTTTCATATCAGCCAAGAATACATTTCTTTCATACTCTGTCATTTCAAAGAGAACTAATATTTCCAGATGAATTTAAATTATCCATTATCTAGGAAGCCTTTTTAAATCTATCTATCACAAATGGCTTTCTTTTCATTTTAATTAAATTAAAATACTCTTCTTGTCCAACATTTTACTTGAATAATATATTTACATCTTATCTTCATTGATAATGCAAGTAAGAAAAGAAGTATATGTTATTCATGTATTTTCACCAAATGCCTATCCCAGGGTTTTTAAATTAGTCCTTAATAAATAATTATGGACTATGTTATACTTTAAGTTATTGAAATGCAACCATTACTTAAACTCACAAATCATATGAATTACCACTGGTGATATCAATTTACATCAGCTGTTTGAGATAGTGTATTTCAAGTTTCTTTACTGAAACATTTTTCCTACTTTACACCATACTCAGTAGAAGAAAGTCACAACATATGACACAGTAGAAAGTCATGCCCCACTTCCTTGAGGCCGTATCTACATTAATAATTTAATTTTTGCAAGAGTCTATTTTCTCCCACTTATGTATTTATTTTATCATTTAATTATATCAGTTGGTTATCCTGCATATAACACAGCACCATTTTAATTATTTTGTTTTAGAAATTACTCCAGCTTTGAGCATTTGGAGCTTTTTCAATTGGCCTTTGACTCCCATCATTGTGGAGTGTGTGTGTGTGTGTGTGTGTGTGTGTATGTGTACTTTTCAAAAATCATTTCCTTACATTCTAGCAATACTCTAGGTTCATCTTGTATCACTTCCCTTCCCTTCCCTTCCCTCCCTCCCTCCCTCCCTTCTTTTCCCTCTCTTTCTCTCTCTCTTTTTCTCCCCCAGCCAATCTCTCTCTTGTATTGGAGATTGAACCCAGAGGTACTCTACAGATTAATGACATCTACAGCTCTCTATTTTATTTTTTTGTTTTTAGAGAGAGAGAGAGCAAGAGTGATACAGAGAAAAAGACAATCAATTTACTTTATTTTTTTATCTGGACTTTGTTTCCCCGACACTTCATTGTGTATGTGGTTCTGGGGTTTGAACCCAGGTCCTTGAGCATGCTAGGCAAGCACTCCAACTGCTGAGCCACTGCTCTAGTCCTCTATTTTTTTATGTTGAAGCTAGTTCTATGTTGCCCAGATGAGCTTTGAATTTGTGATCTTCCTGCCTCCCCCCCCCCCAAGTTTCTAGGACTATTGGTATGTGCATGAATAACTTCTAACCCTGTTCTAGAATCTGTCATTTCTCCAAGGAGATCTGGTTTCTTTCATAGAAAAAGAGTATAGAAAAAAACATGTTGGTACTAGATATTGCTACTGGGTGCCATTGCTTCTAAGAAACTCTTACTTAACAGAGAAAAATACATGTATTTTAATCTATATGTACACACATATCTAGAAATATTTCTCTGTATAACCAACCATCTGTATCCATATACTGTTAAACATGAATTCATATGAATACCTTCAACTCTTACCTATTACCGCATGGATCATTTTAGCATCCTCTCCATATTTGAGCAAGAGCACTAGTTGGAGGAAATCCACAGGTTTTAATTCTAGGCAGGGGCGGGGGAATTTATCGATGGTTGACCTGGAGCAGGAAACATTTTCTCTTCCACTTTTCTCACTGTTCAAAATGATAATAACTCCACTGCTCAGAGTGATTTTGGAGACCAGATTCGTATGGATACGGAAGACTCTATATAGTATAGTTTTAATGACCATATTATGAGTTAGGGTACAAGAACATTTATTCAAGGAAGAGCTGTTTGAAAATCCCTAAATCTGCTCTGATGACCAACAACCTACTCAGAAGCAATGATAAAAGTTAGTTAGCACATGATAACAGGGCTTAAAGAATATAAGCATTCTTGTGTTCTTCTTGGATAATAGAAAAAACTCATATTGATTTGTGAAGAAAAAAGTTCAGCAATGAGTTAAGGCCTGAGGACTGTGGCATTTACTGTGTTTATGACTTATTTGGGTCCTTCTTCAAATAATAATCAATTATGCCATCGATGTACTTTCTAAGGAATAAGGGATCTATAGGAGATCGTTTTTTCTCTCCTTGGAGTTGTTCCTATTGATGTAAAATTTGAATAACACAGAGTTGTTCATTTAAAAGTGTATATTTCAGTAGCATTTATTAAATTCACATTGTTATCCACCTACCATCCTCTATCCAGTTTCAAGATATTTTGTTCATCCATAAAGAAAACTCATTCTAGTAAGGAGTGGTTCTCTATTCCCTTCTCCCCACAGCTCCTGACAGTCTTGAATCTTCTTTGTTTTTCTGTGCATTTCCTTCTTCTAGATGTTTCCTGTGAATGGTATCATAAAAGGTTTGGCTTTCCTTATCTGGCTTCTTTCACTTACTTTCATATTTACAAGGTTCATCGGCAATGCAGCATATACTAGTTTTCCATTTTTAATGGCTGGGTAATATTTCAATGCATGGAGATACTACATTTTGTCATCATTTCCTGGATCTTTGTTTTTTTCATTAACATTTTGTGTATTGTGAATAGTGCTTCTACAGACACTAATAAATATATAAATATGTGTTTAAACATCTGTTGTGAATTTTTGGTTGTTGTCTCAGTCAATTTGTTATAACAAAATATCAAAGAATAGGAACTTTATGTAAAGAAAATAGGTATATTTGGCTCATAGTGCTGGAGATTCAAGAGCATAGCCCCAGGATCCACTTGTGTCTGGTGAGAGTTTGCTTTCTGAATCATTACGTGATAGAGAAATGGGAGAGGAAGCACCTTGTACAGAAAGGGTCAAGGACATGGGATGATCTTGCTTCATACCAATCCAGTTTCACAAGAACTAATTCACTCTGTGAGACCAGCATTAGTCCCTTTTTAAGATGATGCTCCCGTGACCCAACTGCCTTGCTTGGTTCTTCTTAAAGGTTCTACCACCTCAGTACCAACAAACTGGGCACCAAGCTTCTGGAACACAAATTTTTGAGAAACAAAAGATAAACAAACCATATCAGCTATATACCTCCAAGTAGAAATCCAGGTCATGTAGTAATACTAGATTTCCTTTTTTAAAGATTTATTAAATTTCTTTCTATGGTAATTGAACTATTTTACATTCCATCAGCAATGTGTAAGGGGCCCAATTTCTTCACTTATTTATAGTTTTCTGTTTTAAAATTATTATAGTTTTGTTTTGTAAATATGGCTGTATTTATAAAATATGTACATAAATTATACATTTAAATAGTTTATTTAAATTGTACATGTCTATGAGATATGATAACTCAATATAAATATATATACACACACATATATATACACATAATGGTAAAATCAGAGAAGTTAAAATATTTATATCTTTAATGTTCAAAAAAGCATTTTTTATTAAGGAGTTGAGTTGTACAATCATAAATGCATATAAAGTAACAATAAGATATGTATTTAATCCTAAATCATAATTACTTCAACATAACCAACACTCCAGTCTTTTGATTCTTCTATATTACACTCCTACAACAGATTTAACTCTCTCCCTGTCTGTATGTATGTATATATGTATGTATACACACACACACACACACACACACACACACACATATGATTGTGAATTTTCCAGAATTAAATGCATGCATTAGTGTTATTTGACTTCTCGGTGGGGGTAAAGACTATGCTACATAGTTGATTGTCTCCTTAGGTCCTTCCCTGTCTTTCCTACCCTCTCCTATCTCCCCACCTCTCTCTGTCTCTCCTGACCCTGCACATGTTTATCATTCACCTAAATTTGTGTTGCTACATCTTTGCTGGGTCTAATACATGAGACTGACTACCTTTTATTGAAGCCTGGGTTTAGCTCTAGCCTCCATAAATAAGGGAAAACATTCGATCTTTGGGTTTCTGGGTTTGTCCAGTTTCATTCAGCAGGATTTCTTCCATTGCCATCCAGTTACCTTCAAAGGCCACAATATCATTATTTGTAATAGCTGAGTAGAATTCCATTGTTCCATTGTGTGTGTGTGTGTGTATACCAGATATGTATATATATACATACGTATGCATGTATGTATGATATATATCAGATATGTATATATATATATACATACATATGTGTGTATATATGTGTGTGTGTGTATATATATATATATATATATATATATATATATATATATATATATATCAGAGCTTTTGGAACTATTCATCCAGTGGTGGGCATCTGGGTTGACTCCATACTTCAGCTATTGTAAATTGAGTTGCTATGAACATTGGTTTTCCTGTGTCACTGTAATGTGCTGATCCTCTCTTAGGAAAATACCCAGAAGAGGGATAGCTGGTTAACACAAAGGATCCAACCCTAATTTTTTGAGAAGTCTCCACACTGCTTTCCAGAATGGCTGTACCAGTCTGCAGTGTGTTAGTGTTTCTATCTCCCCACAACCCCTCTAGCATTTGTTAATGTTTGTATTCTTCATCTTTGCCAGTCTGATTGGAGTGAAGTGGAATCTTAAAGTAGATTTGATTTGAATTTCTCTGATTACTAGTGATTTAGAAAAATTTCTCATGTATTCATTGAAGTTTCTATTTAGCTCTCTGGACCATTGAATGAATGGATTGTTTGTTTTGGATATCAAGTTTTTTGAGTTCTTTGTGAATTTTGGATATTGGCCCCCTGTCAGAGGAATCACAGGGGCATGATCATCTCCCATTCTGGAGGTTCTCCCTTGACAGTTTTGAACCAATCCCTTGTCTGAGCTAAAGGTTTTACTTTAATGGCACACTACTCATTGATTCTTGACTTTAATTCTTTCATTTTGGGAATCTTATTAAGAAAGTTGTTGCCAATTCCCATATGCTGGAGTGTTGGTCCCAATTGTTCTCCTAGCATTTGTATGGTAGCTAGTTTATTTCCTAGTTCCTTAATCCATTTTGATTGGATTTTTGTGCCAGGTGAGTGACATAGATCTAATATCAAATCCCTGCACATGGCTGTACAATTTATCAGCATAATTTGTTGAATAGGCTGTTTTTCTTCCATGTTAGTTTTTGACTCCTTTTGTCAAATATCAGATGTTTAAAGATTTGTGAGTTTATCTAAGAGTCTTCTATTTTATTCCATTGGTCTTCATTCCTATTTTGATACCAGTATCATCCATGCTGCTTCTGTTACAATAGCCTGCTATTATAATTTTACATCTGGTATTGCAAAGCCACTGTTTCCTCTTTTTTTTGCTTAGTAAAGTTTGGCTATTCTCAGGTATTCTTTAATTTCTATTTTTAATGATTAATAATTTTCATTGTAAAGGTGTTTTATTTCCCTTGTTAGATTAATTCCCAAGTATTTTATTCTTTTTGAAGATACTGTGAATAGAATGAATTTCATGATTTCTTCTTCTGACCTATTATTAGCATATAGAAAGGTATTGAATTTTGGATGTTGATCTTGTAGCATGCCACTTTGCTAAATTTGTTTATAAGCTCAATCGGCTTATTTGGTAGGGTTCTTTGGATCTACCAGATAGAGGATCATGTCATCAGCAAAAAAGGATAGTTTGACTTCCTCTCTTCCTCTGTTCCCTTTGATTTCCTTCTCTAACCTGAGTGTGCCAATGAGGGTCTTGAGGACTGTATTGAATAAAAATGGTGAGTGTGGGCAGCCTTGTCTTCTTCCCAAGTTTAGTGGAAATGCTTTCAGCTTTTGTCCATTTAGTATTATACAAGCTGAGGGTTTGGCATATATGGCCTTCACATAGTTAAGATAAGTTCCTTTGCTCTCTATTTTCTCTAGGCTTTGAGCATAAATGGGTGCTAGATTTTACTGAAAGTCTTTTATACATCAACTGATATGATCATATGGTTTTGGCCTTAATTCTATTTAAGTGATGAAATACATTTATTTATTTGTGTATTTCAACCAGCCTTGCATCCCTGGAAGGAAGCCCACTTGATTGTGATAATTTATCTTCTTGATGTGTTTTTGAATGAGGTTTGCTAGAACCTTGTTAAGCATTTTCATGTTGATGTTCATCAGGGATATTGGTCTGTAATTTTCTTTTTTTTGATGTGCCTTTGTTGGGTTTTGGTATCAGACTTATGGTTGCTTCATACAGAGTACTTGGGAGAGTTCTCTCCTTTTTAATTTCTTGGAATAGTTTAATAAGGATAGGTATTAACTCCTTCTCATAGGTGAGGTAAAAGTCAGTGGTGAATCCATCAAGTCCTGGGCTTTTCTTGTTTGGAAGGCTTTTAATTGCTATGTATTTCACAGCCTGTTATTGGGCTGTTTAGGATTTCGACATCATCATGCATCAAATGAACAATGTTATATGTGTGTTGAAATTTGTCCTTGTCTACCAGATTATCTAATTTACAGTACTTTTTCAAAATATGTTCTGATAATCCAGTAGATTTCCATGGGGTCAGTGGTGATCACTCCCTTTTTGTTGGTGATTTTGTTGATTTGCTTCAGTTCTCGCCTTCTTTTAGTGAGATTAGCTAGGTGGTCTGCCAATTTTATTTTTTCAAAGGACCAGCTCTTTGTTTCATTGATTCTTTTTGTGTTTTTTTTTTAATTCACAAATTTGTTGATTTAAACTCTTATCTTTATTACTTCCTATCTTATGCTGGCTTTAGTATTAGAATGTTCTTCCTTTTGTAGGCAGTTGAGGTGAAGCATAAGCTTACTTATTTGAGATCTTTCCTGATTTTTAATATAGGTAGTCAGTGCTATAAATTTTCCCTGTAAGAATACTTGCATTGTGTCCCAGAAGTTTTGATATGTCTGTCTTCATTCTCATTCACTTCAAAGAATTTCTTGATTTCTGTTCTCATGTCTTCTTGGATCCATTCTTCATTTAATAGGGTGTTATTCAATCTCCATGTATATGTGTGTTTTCTGTTATGATTTTTGCTGTTAATTGCTAGGGTCATGGAATTATGTCTATTTTTTTGTATTTGTTGAGATTTCATTTGTGAACTAGAATATGGTCTTTTTTAGAGAATGATTCATTCACTGCTGAAAAGAAGGCATACTTAGCCACTTTGGTGTAGAATATTCTGTAGATGTTTGTTAATTCCATTTAGTCTGGAGATCTACTTATTGTTGTTTGTTGTTTGTTTGTTTTTGCTTTAACTATCTGTATATTGGTGATAGATGAGTATTAAAGTCTCCCACTATCATTGTTCTGGTTTCCATAAGTGGCTTTGTGTCATGAAACAATTTTTCTGCATATTTGGAAGTGTGGTTGTTTGGAGAGAATATATTTACTATGGTTATATCTTCCTGTTGTATTGTTCCCTTTACTAGGATATGGTTATCTTCTTTATCTCTTCTGATTAATTTATGTTTGAAATCTACTTTGTCTGATGTAAGTATTGCTACACTGGCTTGTTTTTTTGGTACATAAATATGCCTGATAGATTTTTTTTCCATCCTTTCACCCTCAACCTGTGAATGTTATTGACTGTAAGGTGGGTCTCATATAAGCAGCATTGGGCTGGATTTTTTTAATCTAATCTATTAATCTTTGTCCTGGATTGGTGCACTGAGACTATTCACATTAAGTATTGGGATAGTTACGTGATTGTAGCTCAATCATGATATTTTAGTGACTTCTGCTTTTTCTTTATTTTTTACAATGTGTACTTTTATTGAATTTCCTGTTTGTGGGTTTTGAGGAGTATTTGCTTTTTCTTCTATCTGGAGTTTATCTTTGAGGATTCTTTGTAATACTGGGTTTTCTCTTCATGAATGCTGCCTCTTTGAACTTATCATGAAATGTTCTTAATTCCCCATAGAATTTGAAGCTGAGTTTTGTTGGGTATAGCTTTCTTGGCTGTATATTTTGGTCACTCAAACATTGAAAGATCTCTTTTCAGGATATTCTTGATTCTAGGATGTAAGCTAAAAAATCAGAGATTATCCTTATTGAGTGCCTCTGGATGTGATTTGACATTTCTACCCTGCAGCTTTTAATATTATTTCCTTGATTTGCCTGTTATACATTTTGAATATAATGTGTCTTAGTGAGCTTCTCATTTGATTAGGTATGTTGTGTGTCCTATGTGCTTCCTGGATGAACATTTCTGACTCTATTCTGATATAGGAGATATTTTCTTTAACTATTTTGCTTGGAATATTCATTACACCATTCAAATGTGTTTCAATTTCTTCTTACATACAAATTACTCTTAAATTATTTCTTCTAATTTCATCCTTGACATTTTGAAAATTCTACTCATGTTCTGTGAGGTTTTATCTATTTTGTCATCTGTGCACTCAAGCTTACTCAGCCTGTTTTCATTGTTGGAAGTTCTTTCTTCCAACGTTTTGAATTCTATAGAGGTTAGTCTATTATTAAATTCTTACATCATTGTTCTGATGTGATTGACTGAAGATTTTAGCTCCTTTACTTCCTTTTTACAGTATGTCTATTTACTTGAAAATAGAGTTTTTCATCTCTTGAATTTTCTCAGTCTCTTCATTAAGTCTTCTTTAGTTCATTGCTCCTTTTATTAATCAGAATGTTGATAATTTTTTCTAGGTTTTCACCCCACTCCCTGTCCATGTGTTCCTTGGTCCGGGTGTTGTGTGCATGAATTTATTTTGATTCCTAACTTTTGATAATCTTCGTCTGGAATTTTGAATTGAAGTTCTTCTGTGAAAGCAAGGCAAGTCTCCAGGTCCTTCTACCTTGCACTTCAAAGGGTCATGTCAGAAGCTACCCCTCTGATCATCACTTTATGCCAGAGATCTGTGTCTACCCTGAAGCTCCTTTTGGATCTAGGCTACAGGTTGTTGATTTGGAATCTGCTGGGGTTGTGGGGCAGCCCACTAGATTGTAGAAGTGAAGATGCTGTGGTGCATATTTGGCTCTGAGGTTTTGAGACAGGCCAGAATGGGTCTCCTGCAAGCCATGACAGATGTGGGATTATGGCAACAGGTATGGACCCAATATATCTTGACCTGGTTGATATGGGCTGCTGCTGGGTATCTATTGGTGGGGGTCCTTTGGGTTTGTCTGAGGCACACCTGCTGGCTCTGGACCAGAAGTCTGGGGGCCTGCACATGGCAGCTGTGGTCTTTGGGGTTTAGTGTCCTGGGTGTTCCTGCCTACCTGGGCCAGGGTCCAGGGTTCCACACATGGTATGTGGTCATATGTCCTGTGGGTGGGTGTCCTGTGCCCACTCACTGGCCTCTGACTGAAGCTTGGGGGCCTGAGCAAAGCAGCTGGGCAGATCGGCCAGAGGGTGTCCTGGGTGTGGGTGTCCTGAATGTACCTGCCAGCTCCGGACCTGAGGCCTTGGGTCTGTTAGTGTCTGCTGTGCAGGTCTTCTCTAAAATTTTTAATCAATATGTAATAATTTTACATATTTATAAGATGCTGGATAGTATTTTAACCCACACATACAACATATACTAATTAATTCAGGGTAATTATTTTTTTCCATCTCATTATAATTAATTTGTGCTTGGAAATTTCAAGTTGTTTTCTTCTAGCTGATCATAAACTATATAATTGTTTTCTGTGAATTATAGTTCCCCCACCTTGCCACAGAGTACTTGAACTTATTACTTCTATGTCACTCGATTTTGGTACCTATTATCTAACCTCCCCGTATCCCTCTTCTCACCCTTTCCAGCCTCTAGTAGTCACTGTTCTAAATACAAAGTGGAATATTATTCAGTCACAAAATAATATCCTATAATTTGTAGCAAATTAAACAGATTAGGAGGTTGTTAAGAAAAATAAGTCAAACCCAAATATCACAAGTTCTCTCTCATATATAGGCACCCATTTTTAATTTTGATGAAGCCCCAATTTTTTTTCTTTCATTGATTATACTTTTAGTGCCATATATCAGAAACTGTTGTCAAGCCCAAGGTCAAGAAAATTTTCTTTTTTTCTTTCAAGTGTTTTGCAGTTCTAGCTCTTATACTGATATGTTTTGATTTTTTGAAGGAAGTATGTGTGATAAATGTCCAGTTCCATTTTTTGTATGTGAATACCAAGCTTCTCTAAAACCATTTATCAAAGAGACCATTACCTTCCCATTAAATGGTATTAACACCTTTGTTTAAAATCAGATGAATTTATGTATGGGTTTATTTCTTGTTCTTTAATCTTATTCCTCACATCTATATGTCTAACTTTGGACCAATTCTGTATTGATGATTACTATAACTTTGTAAGAAGATCTGAAACTGAAAGGTTGAGCTGCAGCTCATGTTGTGAAAAGTCTGCTATTTCCTGGATAGTTGTGAGTCTAAAGCCTTTGCAATTTATATCTTTTAAGAGATTATAGTGTATTTAATTTTCAATACCAATTATTGCTTTTTAAAGAAAAGGGACAGTGAGAGAAAAGAAAGAGAAAATCAATTTTATTTAGTTTTTTCATATGACTTTTATTGCCCCAACACTCCACTGTGTATGTGGTGCTGGGGTTTGAACTCATGTTCTCATGCATGCCAGGCAAGCACCATAACCACCAAGCCACTGCTCTGGCTAGATACTGAATGATTTTAAAATGAAATTATAAGACAATGGTTATCCCAGGAAAGAGAAAAGAAAAGAAAAAAAAATCTTTTAAAAAAACCTCTATACATGCTGCTTCTAAATCTCAGGTGAGTCTGAACAGGCAGGTAGAGTTCATGTTGTTAAGAACACAATGCCAGCATGTAACATATTTGCCACTACATATCAAGCACCATCTTGTTTCATATTTAGGTCATCTGTGGCCTTCACAATCATACTTTAATCCCAGTTTATTAAATTACATTGTTAATAAAGGTAGGTAATAAAATAAAAATTAACTATTTATCAGTAGTGACAAGTAGACATCAGAAAACAGATGAAAGTCAAGAAGAATATTTCCAACATTTCAGCAGTTTCCATATTTCTATATTGAACAAAATCTTCCATTTTTGCCTTATACATAGCCACCATCCTGGATTACATAGAATTCTCTCCATTGTTATAGGGTTGATTGCTGTTATATTTCCCTAAGTAGTAAGTGCTCTCTCTTTTTGAGAAGTCCTACATGCCATCTTTCATAATCTTCATTTATTTTCCATCATGTTTGAAGATTTATATATGGTGCTCTTTGTAGATCTATTTTGTGTGTTTGTATTGCCATATAAAATAAAATAACGTGGAAATAGCATACATTTTTTTCTTTTTTAACATCTTTGGATTGTCACTTTAATAGTGTCTCTATTATAAATATTCTTGTGAATGTAACCTCATGTAATTATATACATTTTCCTCTAAGTTCGTATTGTAGCTATGTTTGTTTCTGCTTTTTAAACTGTATTCCCAAAACTGAACTAATTTGAATTCTTATAACTAATATATTAGATTTCTATGTGATCACTATCATCTCCTACATGAGATATTGCCATTTTTGTTTTTTGTCTCTCATATACATGCACAAGGATCATGATATTATATTTACATTCAAACTGTGATGTATCTGAATTTTAAATTATAGTTACCTTGAAAATACAATGGGACGTAGGTGTATGTGAGAGCTATCAGGGAGATATGCTGCTCATATTCATGTGTGAAGACAATTTTAATCTTGCCTTTCCAAAGTCTGCATTCAGTGATGTTCCATTTTCACTTTGAATTTGGCCATGAAGGGAATATGTTCACCATGGAAATTGGTAAGTGCAAAAAATTAGAGCACTTTTTATAAAGTCATTTTTAGAATCAGCATACCACTGAGTGTCACTTCAAATGTCAACATGATGATTTTGGGTGATGATACTTTAGAAGAAATAGAAAAGATAGCATCTGATTATGGGTGATAAGCTTATAGGGTCCAAGTAGGCTGCTAGGGCATCATTTTGGATTTATTTTTCTTGGTTGGAATATGGTATACTCCCATGCATTTCTGAACCAGAATTTGGAACTCTAAACTGAAGGAATAAACAATCAATATAGTATATCAGGGAAAAAGGCAATTAAGACATAAAGAAAATTGTGTCACATGATAGTGGGCCAGACCATGAGGGTGTACAGAGTTGTGGACACAAACATGCCATGTGGGATGGGGCTTTACATATAAGGGTGTGAAAGGAAGGAGAACCAGTCAATGAAATCAATTTTGGTAGAGAGAAAACAATCATAATTTAATTGTCTTCTACAGAAATACCCCAGAAAATGTCTCAAGAGCATGGATTTTTATTTCTTCATTTAGAAATGACCAGTTGACGTTGACACTCTAGATAGTTTATTATTCAAGATTAATTCCAGACCTTCCTGGGTTCATCAGATTTATTTCCATGATTCTGCCACTTTGAAGGGTGCAATGTTGTCTCTTGTGTTTACTTCTTGTGTGTGTCTTGAGCCTCAAAACTAGAATACAGCGACCTCCAGAATGAAGCCAATCATACCCTTCTGTATTCTTGGGCCTGGGAACTGGGAATTGTGTGAAAAGGGGTAATAGACAAAGCTGATGAAAATGACCCTGGGATCTCTGGACATCCACCTTGAGAAATTATCTGCCTTTGATAGAACTGGTTCTTCTGAGCCCAGCTTCCTCTCTCAAAATTCTCCTTGCTCACCAAGCTTGGAGTTTGTCTCCTTTGGTGATGGGCTAATGGTACTTTTGAAAATCATAAAAGATGGTATTATTGAGGAGTTGAAAAGACCTGATCATTCCCCCTGAACTTTGTATTCTTATAGTCTCACTTCTTTTGCTAGAACTTTAATGTAGTTCTTTAATAAACCCTTTCTCTGTTATAGAAAGGATTCTCCAGTCCTCCATGTTGGAGCTTTCAGCTTCTTGTGTTCTGTGAATTCAGACCTTGAAAGTATGTGTCACTTTGGAATATGGCTTAGCTGAGCCTCAAGAGATCAGGATTAGTGTGAAAAATGGTCTACCAGTTCAGAAATAATGGAGCTATTGTTTGATTCCTGTTTCAATTGAGGCACATAAATTAACTGACTTGGAGAATGAGATTTCTACATATTTAATAGCTGAGGTCCAGTATCTAGGGATGAGAGGTTGGTCATCAGTATTTTCCAAATGTCAGGAGCAAAAGGGCTCTGTTGTGTCATCATCCATGTTATCTTTCATTAATTCTTTCTTTGTGAAGTTAAGAAGACCTATAATGGGTAATAATACATGCACATTCATATATTTGTTTTAAAATACAATGTGAAGTTATTGGATCATAATACAGGATCTATTCTTCTTTCTTAGAGTTAAATCTAGTTAGTGATCCCAATACCAAACACATACCCTCATATAAAATAAAGAATTATTTCTCAAAAACAGAGCCTCAATTGGTGTATATGTGTGTCTATATTCTCCATATATTCTATCAATCAATCCTTTGATCTATCAATCTACTAATATACACAGAGAATATTTGACTTGTACAGTACAGTTAGTTTATTTACTTAAATATATAATGGTGACAAAGAGGCAAAAAAAGTTTGGAACTGTGTCACGGTGAGTGTCATACTTGGGGAAGACATTTAGGCTGATGCCTGAATAACAGGAGTCAAAGAGGAATCCCATTAAGACCCCAGGAAGGAGCAGTAGGGCCAGCAGGAAGAGCATCCCACCCTCCACCAAAGTCTCAGTCTGATGAGGAATAAAGTGGTGTCTATAGAACATAGGATGCGGCAGTGGTGAAGCAGGAAAGAAAACTAGGGACTGGATACATTTTGGACAGGCCAGTGAGGAAAGGCAAAATAAAGGATGTGCCATCATCTCTCCCTTTTGGGGGAATAAATTTGGAGTCTAGCCTAAAATTTCACTGAGAAAAGAAGAATCCTTTCATTTTGATTTTAAAATTGATTCTCTATTTCCTCCAATTAGAGCTCATGAATCTAAGAAGAATAAAGGATAAACATCAACTAGATAGGATAATGTTCAAATGTTTGATACCATGACATCTTTTTACTCAGCTCTACTATGGTGATTTATAGAGAAAATGATAATTTTTCAGACACATAAAAATTGTTGGAAAAGCCAACTATTCCTAAAACATTCTTATGTTACAGGAAAATGAATTTAATAGGTAGGTCAATAGGATTAAAATATATTATGTAGATTATTGAATATTTTTTTCCTTTAGAGTAATTTGAGTTAAAGGGAACTGGTCCCACTGAAATGAGTTTTATTCACACAATTCTCTGAAATTCACCTTCACTGTACTTTAGATTCCATGGACACTTAGTAGGGCCTCCTCAGCTAAGATCACAACACCAGAGACTCAATGACATGTGATAACAGGTAGAAAGATGTGCTCAGTGAATCACATGACCTGTAGGACTCCATACGGGCTTAAGTGAAGGATTCATTAAAAATTTGGCTTGGGACTACTGAGCTCAGAACTTTGATTTCATAGACAGAGGAGGAACAACTTCACCCTACTTGGATAGAAGGAAAGCATCCATTAGTATTTGTAACTGACACAGAAGTGTCACATTTTTTCCAGAGGACCCCCATGGTGCCCTTTGAGTGAGGAGCCACTGGGCTCACAGGTAATAGGGCTTGAAACTGACCTCGGGGTGTGAGTCCAAGGCTCAGGAAAGCTTGTGACAGTCAAATTTAACCTATCAAATTTTTCCCATGAGCCACACTAAAGGGTCACATCTCCCTGAGAGATCATGACATTGTTGAGCAAAACTAAGAAAATGGATTTGTTATAGGATCAGAAAATATTAAAGAAGAAAGCAGCCATCTTAAATGGGGCTCAGGGATATGCAGAGAGAAGGAAGCATCCCTGGGAGCAGGCCTCCATCCTGAGGGTAGAGTCCAGGAAGTTACTGTGCTCTGCCCAACCAGCTTGGCTATAATAATTACAGAGCTATCACCCTGCATGATCCTCTGTTATGGATAGGATGAGAAAGTGGGAGATTTCCTGTATTCCAGTGGGTACTGACTGTCCCAGGGTCCTAGGATTCCATCTCTATCCAAATTGTACTATGAGGCTCCTGGTTTCCCTGATACCAGGTGGTGACAGTCTTCCCTTAGGTGGTCACAGAGCCTGTCATTCTAAACAGTGAGTTTGGAGAAGGTCTCTGGAAAGATATCACAGACTTGTCTCCAGAATTTTGCCAACTCTTCAGATCCTGGATGTCAGCCCCAAGATCCAAAAAAACATCTCTATGGATTAGAGCAGAATTGCTATTCTCCATCTGTACTTCCCTATTGAGCAGGAGGGACCTGGAATATACTTGGACAGGCTATGAAATAGGCCTCTCCTAGTTAAGGTGTCCCCTTTCTTCAGATCTAACCAAGGCAAAGCAGGGTCATGAGTATAGGTGTCATGATGTCTGCTTTCCTTGGCCTGACCGTGCAGATGAAAGAGACTATGGTTCTCACGCAAGGATTCATCAGTGTGAGGAATTTTTTCAGAAAGGAGCGCCTAACTCCTGAATTAAGAAGAGTGTGAGAGGTGAAAACATCTTTGACCAAGAAGGTATGTCTTTCTCTAAGAACTCAGTGAGAGAGGGGTCTTGATCTCTCTCAGCACCATATAAGTATTCTGGGATACTGTTTTTAAGATAAGTGGAAAATTTTAAGCAAACTAATATGTTAAAAAGTTGATATTTCAATAAGATATTATGTGGAGAATGGACTACGTGTGAGTGTATTACCTCACTTGTTCTAATACAACTAATACCACAGACTGGGTAATTTATAAATAATAGAAATTTATTTCTTACAGCTTTTGAGGCTAAGAAGTCCAAAATTAAAGTGAAGATGTTTGGTGTCTGGTTAAAACTGATCTCTGCTTTAGAGATTGCACTTTGTTGCTGTATCCTTCCTAGGTGATAAGTGCAGTGCCTTTACATGGTAAGAAGAAGCAAAGGTAAAAAAGGTGATCATTGCTTTCCTGCAGCCATCTGATAAGGTCACTAATCCCATTAATCTGTCTTCATGACTTGTCTTCTAAAGACTCTACTTTCTAATTCTTTCACATTGTCAATTAAGTTTAAACACATATATTTTGGGGACCACACACATCCTAGCAGTAGGCTCTATAACTAATAAACAATGATAAAACTTTGACATTATTGATCACTAGATGAAGTGTTATTCAGTATCCTATGAAAATTATTTATATTTCTCATGTAACCTTTACAGAACCCTATGGCACAGGTATGTTTATAAAGGAGTTGGATGGCACAGGAAGATTTTTGAATTTATTAGAGTTAAGAATATGGAAAGGAACTTTCTTGTTGACTCAGAAAGCTAACTGTGAGAAGGCATAAAGGTATTAATGACTTGGGTAGTGTGAGTCTGGGGAGGGATAAGTGGTTAACAGTGATGATTTTGCTTCATAGGGAGAAGTGATGTTTTGTGGCACTGGAGAGTTAACCTACGCCTGATCAGAAACATTTAAGGTCAGGATCTTATTTGGAAGAAGATGAAGAATTTCACTATGGATGGATAGTTATAAATAAATTAATTGTTGAGAGTGATAAACTTCAGCAGAGTGAGCTCTTTGATGAGAAAGGAGGCTGGTAGGGTGGCACAGACACAATGTCTTGAGTCCTCCATTTAGATTGGACTGTGTTGATGGACTTGGGGACCCTGATAAGAAGTGCTCATGAGGAAAGAACTTTTGGATGTTTTGATTGTATGTGAAATAGAAAAGAATGAGGAATTGAGAGGTTTTTCACACTATACCTTGCTTGATTGGAGAAGTCAATGGAACCATCACAGAATGGATGACTCCAGGAAAAAGAAGAGGCTTGGGGAAATGATTTTAAGTTTCTTAACTAACATGCAAAGGGAAGCACAATCTCTCCCATGACCTGATTATGTTTTTTTTTTTATCCCAATTTTCCTCTCTCTGACTTCCTCATTTCTATGAGTAGAAGCACTTTTTCCTCATAAGATCCCATCAACATTTCTGCTTTCTCACTAACTTATCCTTCATGAACATAACCCTTTATCTGATGCCTTGGATACTGTCTCCATCAACCATGAGCACTTATTGGAGAAAAAGACAGGTTTTAATTTAAGGCATAGAAGAACATTCATTGAAAATTGAACATGAATAATTTACCTCCCCTTTTCTGTTTTCCTCATTGAAGAAAGATATTATCTTACCTTTCTGGTTGTTTTGAGAATCAGCAATTCCTGAGATGAGAAAGAGTTCTTAATCTGGTGTAATTTCTATTATCAGGTTAAAAAGTATGGAATAGGAGCCTTAATTGTAGGAATGGCTAATTGGAAGTCCCTAATAGTGTCTTCCTACAAGAAAATCCTAAGAAATATTTAATTTTGGGTGGAATAATAATTTAAGACCAGAAATACTTACAAGATATAGTAATTCTGATGTTAACCCTAAATTCTATACTCAGACAAATTAGAGTGACAGTGAAAAGGTTAAATTAATATCTGAATACTTTGGGACTTAGAGCATCCGTGACTTGATAGAAGACCTATCTCAAATAGTAATACAGTGTCATGTTGTGCTGCAGTGCCTTAAATGAAAACAATCTGCAGAGAACCACTTTTTTTCTGCATTTCTTATTATCAAAGTAAAGTCCCCATAACATAAAATTGATCATTTTACAGTGTATAATTCAGTGTCATTTAGTAAATTAACAATCTTGTAACCACCACCTACATGTAGTTCCAAAGGATTTTCATCACTCCCAAAGAAATCCCCTGTCTGATAAGTAGTCAGTCTCTAATCTCTTCCTACCCAGCCTCTGAAAACCATCAATCTGCTTTATGACTCTCTAGATTTTCATCTTCTGGTTGTTTTAAATAAATGGAATCATAGGATATGTGACATTTTATGTCTGGCTTCTTTAACCTAGCTTTGTCTTTTCAACATTTATCACAGCATGCATGTTTCAGTACATTCTTTTATATGATTGAATAAATTTCAACTTATGGAAATACCACATTTTGTTGACCTATTCTTCAGTAAGGCACATTTGGGTTTTATCACTTTTTGTATTTTGTGAGTATTTCCATGAATACTTACAAGCAAGTGTTTGAACAACTGTTTTCTTTTCAATTTTTTAGTAAGAATATGAAATATGAATTCTACCTTCCTAACAAATTTTTAAGTGCAAAAAATTAGCATAACCATTCTTAAGCACAGCCAAAATATTGTACATCACATCTCTAAAGCTTACTCATTTTTCATAACAAAAACTTTCGCTTATATGCTTAGAAGTGAAATTTCTAGGTTATATGATAATTCTAGGTTTAATTTTAAAAGGAAATGTATTTTGCACAATGGCTGAACTCACTAGCAATACAAAAGATTCCATTTTTTTCACATGTTCATCCATTTCTATTATTTACAATTTTTAAAATATGACCAAAATAGTGGATGTGAAGTGATATTTCATTTTATTTTTATTTGCATTCCCTAAAAGCTAATAATCTGAGAATTCTTTGTGCCCTTGTTGTCCATCTTCTTTTGTAGAAATGCCTGTTCAAGTCCTTTTAACATTTTTAATTGGATTGTCTTTTATTTCCCTGAGTTAATGTTATTCTTTACGTGGCATGGATTCTAGACTCTTAAATGGTTTGCAAATAGTTTTTCCAATTTTGTAGATTAACTTTTAATTCTTAATAATTTTTTTTAAAGAGAGAGGAGCAGAGAGAGTGAGAGAGTGGGAGAATCAATTTTATTTAGTTTTCATTTGGTTTTCGTTGCTCTGATACTTCGTTGTATGCATGGTGCCGGGTTCAAACCTGTGGACTTGCACATGCAAGGCAAGCACTCTAATGGCTGAGCTCCAGCTCCAGCTCTAACTTTTAACTTTTAATAGTGACCTTTCATTTATATCAATTTTAATTTTTGGTGCAGTGCAATATATTTTTTCTTTTGTTGTTTGTACTTTTGGTGTTATATCTCAGGAAATTGACAGGAATTTCATAGAGAAGAGATGCTTCTTCCTCTATAAAATCTGAGAATAGATGACCACACTGAGTGAGGTTCAGTCTGGAATTGAGTCCTGTGTAACCTTAAATCATTACCTCATAGCATTGAACTTCACCTCTAAAATAATCCCCAAATTCATATTGGTTGCCTCCATCTCAGTTCAGATTTTTGGAAACATGATAAAAAACTCACATGAACCCAGTTAAGATTCTCATACTATAGGGCCATAGTAACAAAGACAGCATGGTACTGGTATCAAGACAGGGAAGAAGACCAATGGAATAGAATAGAAGACCCTGAAACAAATCCTCAAATCTTTAAACATCTGATTTTTGACAAAGGGGGACAAAATATTACATGGAGAAGTGACAGCCTCTTCAACAAATGGTGCTGGAGAAACTGGTCATCCACCTGCAGAAAGTTGAAATTAGACCCATATCTTTCTCCTTGCACAAGAATCAAATCAAAATGGATCAAGGAGCTTGGTATCAAACCAG
>PVKS010017904.1:0-41082 GCA_004027875.1 Aplodontia rufa
TTTTTTTTTTAAGAGAAGGACAGTGAGAATTGATTTATTATTTCTTTTAATTTTTCCCATGGTTTTCGTTGCTCTGACACTCAGTTGTATACATGGGTGCTGGGGTTTGAACCCATGTGCTTGCACATGCTGGGCAAGCGCCGTAATCACTGAGCCCCCGCGCCAGCTCAGGGAATGGTCTTAATGTTATTGAATTGTATACTTTACAATGGTTAAAATGGTAAATTTTATGTTCTGCATATTTTGCTGCAATTCATAACAATGCCAGGGAGCGCTGGCACGGCCCGAATGAGGTTTCTGAAGATGTGCTACCTGCCCAGGTTCTCACAGCTTGTCAGTGGTAGCTCAGGCTCTGGGACCAAGGCCACCACATGGTGCTCTCAGAGCTTGCTAAGGGATGCTGTCCTCTGCCCATGTTGCGAGTGTTTAACAAACAGCTGGCTCTCCTTAGCCCCCTGGTGTGAACAGTGGAGCTACTGACCTGCTCTACAGCCCACAGGGCATTGTGACTGGTGACATCATTCCAACATCAAGGAGTAGTGAGAAACTGTATTTAGGTCATATCTCCCATCCCTTTCCCACATCCACTGCCTCTTGGAGCATGGGCAGCAAGGATCCAATGTTCGAGGTGCTAGTTAGGGTCCCTGTCTGCCCCACACTGTCTGGCTGTTTCCTCCCAGCATAAGGCTGGAGAGGGCTCGGCTAAGGAGAGCCAGGCTCTCAGGCTGAGATCTCATGCAAAAATCAGCCCACAGGGAAGGGCCCATGAAGGAGGACAGAAACTGGTGCCACCATGTCTCCTGTCCATGAAAATGGAGTGCCCTGCTTTGACATGGTGCACGAGAGAGTGGATGAATGAAGGATCAGGTACTTTTGAAGTTTCATGAATGAGCTGTGGGGAACTTTGGGGCCTCATCTCTACATTTCCATGTTCCCACAAACACCTCTGTGACAGGTGTCAGGCAGTGAGTTTGAGAAGATGAGATGTCACTGGTCCTCCCAGGTGCTGGGCGGGATATGTCACAGAAGTCCAAGGTCCTGCAGCCCAAAATGACACTCCCCAAGGTATTTAGAATTCAGCAACTGGAAACCTAAGTGACACCTGTTAAAACAATGCTGATTTCTGAATTTTTCCTTAAAAAAAAAAAAAAAGACTAAAAATAGCCTTTCTCTCCTGGGAGAGGAGATGCTGCCATGTAGTCCCTGGCCTTCTCTTCCATGTGACTTCCTATATTAGTGGTGTCTGGGAGCCTTAGGCCTGCACCAACCTCACCAGATGAGTGGAGGCTGAGCTGTAACCCCACTAGCTGTGATAAGGGTTGTTCTGGAAAGGCAGGGTCTTTCCTGGAAGGATTCTGGTTCTGTAGACTGGAGTGCCTGGATTCAGTTCTCATATAGTCCTGGAACCTTTAAGTCAGCTGGTCACCAAGATCACTGCAGTCATCAGGTGACATGCTGGATGCAGGGATCACCTGCCTGGAAGCTGGGACCCTGTGTGGTCTTTCTGCTCCCATCAGTTCTTTTCTGCCCTTCCCTTTCCCAGTGCAGCCATAAAGATCCCAGTTGCTTCGGTTTATCAGGAGGAGGTCTTTCAGGTTATTTATTGTCTTGAGCCTTCAGCAAACTCATATTTGGCACAGCAGCATAGTAACAGTCCACACAGCTCTCAAGTAGGAAAGTTATTTAAGTATCAATGCAGCAAAAATGAAGGCATCTTGTGTTTTCTGCCTTCAAAGAGTATTTGTTGAGCACAGCACACAGGCCCAGAAAAATACAGGAAAGGGTTGGCAGGCTCATGTTGACAGAGGGTCAAAGAGGTGGCCTCCTCGAGGGGGACTTGGTTCATAGAGATGTGTGCTCAGAATTTGTAGATTGAATGAATGATGGGTGTTTTAGTTAGCTTTCTCATTGCTGTTACTGAAAGACCTGACAAGGCAATTTCAGGCAGGAAAGGTTTATATATAGGGGCTCACAGCTTCAGAAATCTTATTCCGTAGAAAGCCGACTCCATTCCTTGGGGCTGGAGGTGAGGCAGGACCTCATGGTGGAAGGCATGGCTCCCGGAAGCAGAGAAGGAGAGAGAGGGGGAGAGAGAATGAATGAGAATATCCCAAGGCACACCCCCAATGACCCACCTCCAGCCTCACCCTACCTGCACTCAGTTGCCAGTTAACCCCTAACAGTTATAACCCAATCAGTTAACCCTTAGCTAACTGATTGGGTTATAACAGCCTTAACTCAATCATTTCACTTTACTGCGTGTCGCAAGTAAGTTTTGGTGGACACGTCACAGTCAAACCATAACAGTGGGTAATGGGTACTTTTGTTATGATTCTGAGATAATAATTTTGTTTCCCCACCTTGGGTAGAACATGGAAAACAATATATTTTTGTCATTACACTTGATATAAATTTGTTTCATTTTAGTCTTTGCAACAATTTCTAATGATCTATCATTTAACCAATCTTTTAGAAAGGAAGAACACAAGAGGCCCTGAGAGAATGGGTTAATTATCCAGGAACCCATAGTCATTCAGGAGCCAAAAAATATCTGGAGTGGTGTTTCAACAACAATCTGGATACTGTACCCTTAGCCAAGTTGATGAAATTAACCTTTGGATTGCCACTGGTGGAAACCATTTGGTAAACTAAGTATGGAGAAGAGCCTGGAATGGGGTTCAGTGCTTCCAGAGAGGAAGGGAGACCTTCTCAGTCCTCACCCATAGCCTCTGAGCCACCCTGTGCCTGGGGATGCTCCATTGTTGATGTTCCAGACTTTTCCATCCCATTCCCCACTGCCTATGCTTGGCCACTTCAAGGCTCTTGGGTATTACAGGATGTCCCCTTCTCTAAATTAGTGATACTTCTCTTGCTACTGCCTTCTGTGGAGGTGAGGGCTGGGAGGAGGTGAACTGGGAGTGTGGACCAGTGTCTGGCCTATTGTGGGGGCAGGATTCCTAGCCCGACCCCGTTTCCTGTCCAAGTGCCCCTTTCACCACTATTGTGAAAATCACCTCTGCCTTCTGTCCAGTCTTTTGTTTGTGCCTAGTCTGTGTACGTGTGTGTGTGTGTTTACAGGAGAAAACGAGCACATGTAGCTTGGTTGTACATAAGCTCCCAGGCTCCCAGAGGTTATGCATTCCCCAGTGGTGCTTGGCTATCACGTGCCAGCCTTCTGTAGCCCTGAGCCCGTTTTTACTCAGGTGGCCACATGGTCACATTCCTAACAATGCCTTTTGCATAGGATCCAGTCCTTTTTCCTGATGGTGGCTGTACACTGGTGTCTTTGCCAGCTTGAGTGATTGGACAAGTGAGAAGGCTTTAAAATCTTTCCCCTGAGAAACAGTGTTAGGATGAAGGTCATCAAGGGCATGAAGAAGGTGACTTGGTGCCATGCAACCTTGGGTGTGCATCTCTGATTCATTTGCTTATTCATTTTTTATACAAATAAGGGTGTGTCTGACACTGTGCTGGGGAACATTCTACACTGTTGGTTATGTTAGATGCTCACGGGTTGTGGCCTGGAGTAGGACGCTCAGACTTCTCCTGCATAGAGTGTGTAGGGTGGGTGGCTGGGGCCCCTGATCTGGTCTGGAATCTGAGCGTTGTCCCAATGGGAGGGGATGCTGTACCTGACATCTGAGGTGCTATCTAGGCCTGGGCACGGGGAGAAGAGCCTTAGAGATCCTGTAAATAGTATACAGTCCCCAAAGCCAGAAGCATGGTGAATCTAGGGAAATACAAGGCCACTTTTAATGTGGACATCTGGCAGGTACACATTTCTTCCAAGGGAGAGGGACTGTCTTCCACAAGGGAGGTGGCCACACATGAGTGGGCCATGAACTCTATTTGCTGAATTGCAGTGAGCTTTCAAAAAATAACAGAACAGGGGAAGAGGACGTTGTGCGCAGTGAGGGTAAGCATTGTTTCAGGGGACGTGTGTTGTGTCCGTATGTTGCCCTTGGTTTTTGACATAAGATAGTCTGCGTGTTGGGATCAGAAGCTGCATTTCAGAGCTGCTCCTGAGTTGGTCTGCGGGGTGAGCATACCCCCTCTGTAGGCACATCACTGCCTCTCCTGCTCCTCTCCTGTGCTTGGGTGCCTCAGCTGGCCCTGGTGATGAAGGCTGGGGCCCAGTTCCCTTTGCTGTTCGGCCTGTGGTCATTCCCACATGTGCCCATCATGGGTATGTGTGGATGCTTGCTGCGTGCCAGGCACTGTGCCCCGATGTGTAAGGTCCAGGCCTGCCCTCTGGACCTCCCTGTACAGTGTGGGAGTTAGACCAGGGCCTGGACAATGTCCATGGGCATGTGAGTGCTGGGAAGGTTGGAGGTGGACAGCCCAGTGGAGGAGCCAACCCACCAGGTCTCTCAAGAGGAAGAGTAACCTGAAGTGGAGACAGGCATGCCAGGCAGAAGGTACCGTGCGTACAGAGGCCTGGAGTCCCGGATGGGGTTTCTCTGGATCACTGGTTACAGCCGCCACGCATGCTGGGCTTGGTGGAATGTGCGGGGCTGCTGGAAAGGCCCTGTGCCTGAGACCAACGCTAAGCCTGTGTTTGATTTTAAGCAGGGGAATGCTGTGTCCCACCCTATGTTCTAGAAAGTTTACTAAGCAGCTTTGTACACAGGGGATTGGAAAGGGCCAGACTGGAAACTGGGGGACCAGTTAGAGGCTGTTCTCCCAAGGTAGATGGAGTGGACTGTGGACGAGCCAGGAGGTGCAGAACTTATCAAGAGCCCACATATTCTGCAAGGGGCCCGTTCCCTTCGGCTCTGCCCTGTCGAGCCTGTGAGAGACGCAGCGCAGCAAGCACCTGCTAAAAGTGGTTTCTCTTCCTTTGTAGTACAGACCTCCAGGGAGCCTGGCTGGCTGGAAGGGACTCTGAATGGCAAGAGGGGGCTGATTCCTCAGAATTACGTCAAGCTGCTGTAGTGCCTGGCCCTTGGGGGCCCTCACTGCCCCTGCATCTGAGCACCTGCTGGGAGCAGCACCCGCACCCACATCCTCACGGGGAACCGCGGATCACCATCGCACTGCACTCCAGGGCCAGGGAAGGGGACGAGGATGCACGGCATGGAGCTGTGTAGATTGGTGGGTCAGAAGAAATCAGGATGAACAACGGACTTTGCACTCAGCAAGCATCCGGGTTGGGATTTTTACCTATCCAGCCTGCAGAACGAGGGACAGGCTGCTGCCCTCCACCCAGCTGCCAGACCCCAGAAGGATCCCTTTCCTCCCACACACCTGCTGCTGAGATCTTAAAGGGAACTGTCCTTCCTCACTGTGCTGAGTGTGTGCTGGACCCTGGTGGCTACAGTGTGGAGGGGGCTGCTCTGGTGCAGGAGAATTAGTCTCAACCTGGAGAGGAACAGAGAGAAGCTCTTGCGAAGCCCACTCCTTCCTGGACGGCTACACTGGGGCCTCTGCGCCCACTCCACCTACCCCGGGCACACAGGCTATTTATAACCGGCTTCTCCTGATGCTCCTCACCTGTGTGCTGTTTGTACAATGTCACCTTTTGGCCCCAAGGTCTCTGTAAATGGAATAAAATGTAATTTACTATTTGACTTGTCTGCCTAATGTGGGGAGAGATCGTGAAATTCATTCCCTGTAATGGTCTTCTATCTTGGATGGAAGTTCCTTTCCCTCCGCTGACTTCCACGCTGACTCTAGGATCTGGTGATGGGAGCCTTGCTCATCTGCAGCAGGCACAGCCTGGGGCAGTGGGTGGTGCAGGGGTCTGCTCAGCAGCTGACCTTCCCCGGAGGCTGGCAGGACCCAAAGCAGGGCTGGGGTAGTTTGTACATCAGCTGCGTCCACTCTGGGCAAGTCTTCCCCACACATCCAGTGTGCCCTGTCCTCCTGGCCTCCGCACAGTTCTCTCCATCAGCATTAAGCTGGGCTTTGGGGAAGGCCTGAGGCTGGCAGACCCAGACCATTCCTGGTGGAGGCTTGACCTTGACCCTGACCCTGACCCTGCAATACTGTTTCATTCCCCTCAGCTTCAGTGTCTGGGCACAGGCTCAGCCAGCCTCTCAGGGAAAATGGGACTGCCCATTCGAGAATGTAGCTCAGTTTTAGTGGTCTCAGGATTCTGAGGCTGCTGCTGATGGAGAGCAGAGGTAGGGGCTGTCTCTCTCTTCCCTCTAGCAGGTTCCTGGACCCATCAGGCTTCTGAAGAATATCTAAAGAAGGATCTGCCTGTTGCCTTTCTTCAGATAAAGTGACTCAAGAGCTTGCTGTTCCCCTGGTTGATCACCTCATGTGGACCATGTAAGGGGCATCGACTTGGGAGTTGCTGGAGTTTGGATCTGGAATGTTCTTCAACAGCCTGTGTGTTAGAGGTTTGGTCGCCAGCCTGGGCTTCTATTGGGATGTGGAGGAGTCCTTGGGGGATGGCTAGGGGGAGGTTTTTGGTCATTGAGGGAGTGAGTGCCTTTGAAGGGGATTGTGGGACACTTGTCTTTCTATTTTGTGTCTTAGCCATGAGGTGAAGAGTTGGCTGCCACACATCCCTGCCATGGTGTGCTGCCTCTCCAGTGGCCCAAAGCAGTGGAGCCAGCTGGTCATGGTTTGAAACCTCTAAAACTGTGAGCCTAAATCCATCCTTTCTTTTTATAAGTTGACTATCTCAGGTATTTTGTTATAGTAACAGCAAGTTGACTAACACGAGACTTGTGTATGGGGGTGTATGATGACTGGAAAGCACTGATGCACATAAAAATAAGGTCAATTTCAATGTAACACCTTAAAAATCACAGGCCTTGTGCAAGGTATTGAGAGTGCAGAGGAGCTCAGGACCGTTCTCCAGCAGACAGCCTGAGGCTTGTGCATGGGCCATCTTTGCCCAGAACTGCCATTTCCTGTCCCCTCTGGTGGTTGGGAGGTATGAAAGGGAAACTGGACTTGTGTGAAGAGGTTCCTGTTGTGTGCCGCTTTACAGAAGCCCGCCGTAGGAAGGGGGGTGGGAGGCAGGAGTGGTGGGCGCAGCCTTGGGTGTGAATCATGGCAGCAGCCCTAACTGGCATATTCCCAGGGGGCACCAAACCTGAGCTGCTGCACCAGAACTTGATTTATTTGCTTGTTCCAGAAAGATTTCCATTGCTCACAGTGAGGTGAAACCTTCAAATTGCCACCTGGGTAAGGAAGCCACCACTGAGTTTGGCTGTCTTTGTGACCTTGGGTATGATTTCTTTTCCTACAAAGAAATCATACCCAAAAGTTTGGGGTTGCAATGACTGAACAGAAGTAGGGTGACTAGAATGTAGTATGTGCTCAGCTGATGGGGACTTCTGGTCCCTTTCTCTTTCCTGCTGTGACTGCAACTTGCATCCTTGCTGTGAGGACCCTCTGCTCCATAAGGTGCCAGCGTGACAGCCGTGAGGCTTCAAGGCAGAGTGGCTGCGAAGGTCCCTGCAGCCTTGCTTGTGTTGATGGGAAGAATAGGGTGGTGCCAGAGGGGAGCCAAGGGTGTTTCCCTTTGAGAACATGACCCATGCACACTGTGTGGCTAGCTTGCCAAGGCCACTGGGCATGGAGCTTTCTCCTGGGCATGACCCAAAATATACTTAGCAATGGGCTCTGGGGTGTTTACTTAATGCTGGTGGATCATCTTCATTTCTCCAGGAGAGGAGTGAGGGCTGTGTTTTGCTAGATGGGTGTGGCCAATTCCCTGGGCCTGAGCCCCACCCTACTCAGGGCTCTGGCCCTAGGCCCTACCCCTCTGGGCGCCAACAGCACCAGTTGCCACCCTTGGCCATGCCTGCAGCCTTTGTGCAGGGGCAGGTGAGAGGGTAGTTTGGGCAAAAGAGTTTTCTCATTTGCTGAGGGGCGCAGGGCCTGCAGCTGCTGGCGTCACACAGGGCCTTCTCTGGTGGCCCCTGCATGTGTGAAGGGGGTGCCAGGTGAGAACAGAGCATAAGGGCCTGTGCAGGGTGCAGCCCCCCACCTTCCTTTGTAGCAGGAAGAGCGCCTGCAGGTAGGTGTGGGATGGGTAGGCACAGCAAGGGGGTGGGGTCTTCCAGTCATGGACCTTTAACTCATGCTCTCCACAGTGATGGGAGCCAGCAGGACACCCTTCTTATAGATGAAAAAATGGAGTAAAGGGCTTGCTCAGGGTCAGCTCACTAATTAAAGGCCTGTTCTGCTGCACCCTATCACCTTGGGACAGTAGAGGACAATGGCTGTTATGGATTGTGCCCACTGGTGTTCATGCATAAGTCCTAGCTCTGCACCATCAGAAGGTGACTTCATTTGGAAATAGCATTCCAGAGGCGACCAGGAGGAATGTGGACACTGAGGCAGACTAGAAGAAAGATGTCATGAGGAGACGCAGAAGACGGCCGTCTTTACGCCAAGGAGGGACGCCTGGCAGTTCCTTTCCTCAGGATACACCGCGGGAGGCGACCCTGCTGATCCCCTGAGCTCAGACGTCCAGCCTCCAGAGCCAGGAAAAGGTGCATTTCTGTAGCTTCAGCCGTCCTAGCTTGTGGTACTTTGGTAAAACAGCTTCAGGGATCTAAGACAGTGGCTAGAGATACATGTTTTAAATTTTAAAAAATCTACTTTGAAATCCTGTTTTCACTATTTTGTACCTGGAAAACCTTGGAAAGTTTCTCAACCTCACTGTGCCTCTGTTTCTGTGTGTGTGAAATGGAAAGACAACTACCAACGTCTTGGATGTTGTGACAATTAGCTGAGGTGAGGTGCTTGAAGCTGCATGGAAGGAAAGAGAAGTTTAGAGAATGGAGGGGCCGGCAGAATTGGCCTGGAAGGGCCCTGTGGTGTTGGGGGTCAGTCTCTTCCCTTCTCCTTCTCTTAGTCACTGTTATGGTTTGGACCTGGAATGTTCACGAAAGGCCCTTGGCAGTTAGTGGTAGAACCTTTAAGAGGCGGGGCCTAACGAAAGACAGTTAAGTTATTGGGGGTGTGCCCTTAAAGGGGCTCTTGGGACCCTGGCCCCTTTTGGGTGTCTCTTTGCTTCCTGGACACCCAGATGAGCAGCTTTGGTCTAACACATGTACCTGCTATGATGTTCTGCCTCACCACAGGCCCAAAGCAGCAGGCTGGCTCACCATGGATTGCGACCTCTGAAACCGTGAACCAAACAGCTTTTCATTGATAAATGGAGATCATCTCAGGTACTTTGTCCTAACACAGCTACCTCTGTTTCCTTCCAGCATCCATTCTCTGATGAATGTTCCTTGCCCCACAACGGTCCACCTCCCTCTCTCCATCCCAAGGATGCCTCTGTACTCTTGGCCTTGTTCTTATTCCTCATTCACTTCAGGGTTAGGCATTTTTTTCATCTTTTGTTTTTCTCTTCAAGTCTGTCAAAGCCAGTCCTGGTTTTTTCCTCCTTTGGCCAAATATTTTCCAGGATGTTGCAAATCTTCAGTCACACAACTTCCTTCTCTCTTCTCTGAGGATGCTGTTCCAGGACTGCTTTCCGGCTCCCTGCCCTGCAAATGTCTTCTCAGCTGCCTGTCACCGCTCTTTCCCTAACTGTCCTGGGCAGTAATTTATTGCTCCCCCATTTGGTCAGCCCAGCACATTCTCTCAATGTTTTAATGTCTGGTTAAAAGTATCTCAGCCTCAGCGTGCAGGCTGGAGAAGATACTGGGGAAAGCTTTCTGAAGAAGCTCTCCTAAGATGCGTGCCTTGAACATGGGCAGCGAATAGGCAGGGGCCACATCTAGATGGCTTGGTGCCATGTGCTGGTATCTGGATTTCATCCACAGAGGGTTTAGCAACAGTGGAAATGCTGAGTGATCTGACATAGTTGGGTCAGGCTGGCCCAGGGCATTGAAGGTCCCCAGATCCAAAGAATTGAATTTTTCATGCCAGGGGGAACATATCCTACAAAAAACCAAAAACAAAAAACAAACAAAAAACCACAGCTGAGTAACTGTCAATTTTAGGTTTGTTTAATCGCATTCTTTTACCCCTCCCTGGATCCATGTTCTTTTATAAAGAGCTGACTGTGGGCTTGACTCTGTAACTTGCTCTCTTGGCCAATGGATCAGCAGCAATACCCATGTAGTCAGAACCTTGAAAAAGTATTAGACCTTTCCACGTTCTGTCTCAGAACCCTTCCTCTGTCTAGGGTAGCCCGGTGGGAGATGTCAGGCTACGTGGAGCAAAGCTATCAGCTGCAGGCTGACCAGAGATACGTGAGCAAGCCCAGCACCCTGAGCCTGGCCTGGATCGGCAGAACCCCCCTGCCCAAAGCTGACTCTCAGACAAGTAAGTTGTGGTTGATTCAGGCAACAAAATTGTGGAGTGGTTTGAGAAGCAGCAGCTAACTACGTGCCCCGTGCTGCTTTGCTTCAGACGGTCCTGGCCCATGCTGAATGTTGAGATCATGTCTTAATCTTCTCTTATCCAGCAGTTTGGGAAGCCAGCATTATTTCTAAGAAAAGTGCTGTACTAGCTAAAGTGTCAGAGATACTTGTAATTGAGTCATTTCAATCTGTGTATACTTGTACAGTTTATCAAAAAATATGTTAGCACAGACTTCTACATAAAGGGACAATGTTTTCTATTTGCTTGGGGGACTTTCAACATACAGAAGCAAACAAACTCCTCATTATATATGCAGCAGTAGGCATACAGTAGCTGACTGTCTCAGTGGTAAAGTCAGTTCTTAGCTAGTGATTCCTAAATGTGGAGTGGAATTCTTTGGTCCTAAGAATGCTTTCAGAGATGCCTAGCATGGAATAAAGGTATCCCTGACCCTAGAATAAACCAACATAATTCAGAAAGCACATCTGCCCCTGACCAAGGGTGCCCGTGAGGAGAGGTCCCTGAAGGCCCACGGTCAACATGGCCTTCGGTTCAAATTAGGGATTTCCTGGGAAAGGCCCTGCTCCTGAATAGGTCCAGTTTAGATATACCATTTTAGATATAAAATTGCCTTCATTTACAGATGTTATAAACAATCCTCTGTGCCTCTTTCTTATGCTGTGTTCAGTGGCTCTACTGTGCCAGAATTATATCCATTGCATAAAAGCAGAGTTGAATTTATCACATGGTCTCTCTCTCAAAGCAAGTAATTTTGACAGTCGCCAGCTAAAGGACACGTTAAACATGTACTTGAGTTTTATCTTGCGGGAAATGTTTTCTGTTGAACAATGAGTGGTAATTGCTTAATGCTCTTGTTAATGAGCAGAATGGGGGTGAGAAGCCCATGAGTGTGGGAAGTATGGTGGCTGGGGAGAGCTGGCTTTTTCCCAGCCCAGGGTAAGAGTGTGAGAATGAGACCATGTGGGGGAAAACTTTGTAGACAGACAGGGCCATCCACTCACAGGAGTCTCAAAATCTGCATATGGAACAGATTTTTTTCTGTGGTTGTGAAGATAAATAATGCAATAAATAGTGTGTGGACAGCTACAAAGTAGCAGATATGAGACTGTTCCAGGGTATTTTAGTGAACCAAATACTGGCAATCGGAAGGTATCCAGTCTCAGAAGGGAATTAACATATGGTTAATATAGGCCCCTAATGGTGGAAAAAAAAACCCATTATTCCATCTTGGCTATAGACAGAAGTGCATGGAATCAAGATTTGGAAAGGCACAGCCTCCAGGTGTTACCCACAGACATTCAAATGAACTGTTTACGAACAACAGGTGATTAAAGTAAAGGATTTATTGTAATCTGCTTACAGTCCTTTGCAAAGACAGACATATGTTTTTGCATAAAGATATAAATTGCTTCATTTTAAACTAATTTAGTGTTTTTAATTATATGAAGAAGTTTTGGTGAATTATGAATTGTACCAAACCAAGATTTTTTTAAGAGCAATATGGTACAAAAATAAGAGCAGACAGACAGTTTGGACTGGGACAGGCATTCAACAGTGAATTTAGAATATGGCTTTGCTGTTTAATCAAGCAAAGTTACCCGGAGACACACAAAGAGCCAGTAACTTTGTTAATACAAAAAGCTGATGCAGACCATCTTCATCCCAAACCTGGGTCAGCTGAAATTCCGTGAGTCTGAACAAGAAGTTGCTTTTGTAGGCCAATTCCGTTCCGGGATCTCCTAGTCTGCATGCTATGATGTGTGTATCACCTTCAGAGTGTGGCTTTCATATTGCTGTGCATGAAAGTTGGCTTTATTTAAAGATCTGCCTATAAATTAAATTCCTGAAGTCGCAAATGATGTTAAGAAAAACTCCTCCCTCTGAGTGCAGCTTTCACAGGTTTCCCCTTGCATAAGGCAGGTGTCTTATGAAAGACCAGGTAATGTTGCCTGCATGGTGAACCCTGGAGCAGCGCTGATCTGACGGCTGCCTTCTCCCGGCCTTGGACTTGAGCTACAACTTTTCGGTTTTGGAAAAATGTGATTTCACTGAGTACCTCATGATTATCACCACCGCTTTTAAAAGATTAATTTGACCTCTATTAAAAGAAATTTATTTAGTGCAATCATATTGTTAGTTTCCACCAAAATCTGTTTGAGATTTGGGGCAAGAGAAAAGCCATAAATTGCATCAGTGCCAAACAGATGAATGAATTAAAAATTTTTAGTGCCACTGTCTTGCTTTTATGATCTATAGTGTTTTTCTCCAAAACTTTATGTATAAAATTTATTTTTAAAACCTACCTTTAAAAAATCTAAAAACCCTCTAATGATCTTCCGGTCTCCACGCCATTCTGAATGACCTGTGCCAAGATGGATCGTCCCAGTACATCCTGCTGTGATCTACGTGTTCCCATGACCGGTTCCAGGAGTGCAGAACCCTTTCCAAGACCAGAGGTGACTATCTGATCTCTGACAGGTTTTTCCCCAAAGGAGAAAATTGGATTTTCTGAAATGGGAGGATTGTGCTCTGTGAGCCAAGTTTCCAGCCGCCGCCTCCGAGAGCCGATTCTGCTGGAAAAGGGGGAAGAGGCAGCTTTTGCAAAGCTGCAGCACTCCCAGGACCTTCTGTCCCACGGGTGCTGTCGAATGACACCTGCAAGGAGCTGCAGACACCGCAGCGTATTGTCCCCCATGGAAGGAGGATGAAGCAGAAACTGGAAAAACGTGCTCACAAACACCCCAAGCGGGAGACCAAGAACGGAACAAAAAGGTACAGAAAAAGTAGAAAGGCTTAAAGACAACCAAAGAGGTTCCAGTGAGGTTATTTACAACAGAGACTGTAAAATGGTAAATTAGATATGAAGCTAAAAAGGCACAGCTTTCCCTTTCTTAAATACACTGTAAACGGTTCATTATGCATGCATAACATATCACTTTACAAAAAAAATTTTTTACCTTGTTTAGACAAAGATAGTACTTAAATAGTCTCCAGCAAAATAGAATTCTTTCAAAAATACTTTCCCATTCATCCTATTCACCATTAAAGTTTTTTTGTTTTTTGTTTTTATATGTCTCATTTACAAAAGTTCCTTATGCCTTATTTCAGGTCCTTCACAATTTATACATACAGTAATGTACAGCACAGCAAAAGACTGCAAAAAAGTATCTGTAAAGCCAACACAATAGATACTAGAAATCGAACCAAGGCATTTGACATCTTATCCATTCTAATTAAATAATAAATGGACGCTAATGAGTGTGTATCGCAGTGATGGAGAATGCGCCTGGAGAGGGCTGCTGTTCCACACCACGTGTTTTGTTATTACACAACAGGAATCTGTATGTTTGTGTTTTTAAATAACAAAAGAATATTAATGCCCCATGTTGACTATACGTTTTATGTGCAAACCAAGGGTAAGCTTTAAAAAGTTTGTTAGTCCTTGAACCCTTTTAAAACAAGCGAACGATACCAGAAACTACATGGCATAGTTAAAACTTCCATCTGTTAAAATATCAAAATCAGAGTTATTGACTAGATATGGCTTTTCATCCAGAGGAACAGGAACATGTTTCTAAGCATTGGGGATTGGAGAGGGAAGAATCCTTTAGCCTGCTCAGGCTTTGCCAAATCCAGGTCAAATGGCTTTCCCGGCTCCAGCCCCTTCTGTGATTCTAAGCTTGAGAAGCTGCTGACCACGTGTGAATCAACCATCATGTGTTAAAAATATGATTTCTTGGGTCCTTTGCAGGTGTGGAATAACGCAGGGAAACTTAAGGCAAAGTTCTTCTGGTAAGACGGCTTCGTCACTTCCTGTGAAAGTAAAGGGGCTTGGCATTCCCGGACTCCACCTTGGGCAGCTGGTCGCTGATGATCTCCACCAGCATGGCTGGGAACTCCACTTTCAGGGCCTGGGACTCCCGGAAGGTGTAGAAGCAGAATTCCAGCAAGTCGCTCACCAGCTGCAACAAAGAGAAGGGCCATGAGGTGGGCCTCCTCCCCAGACCCAGCCCTTAGTTCGGCTGTTTGGGGTGCTTACGTCACCACGTCCGTGCAGAAGGCACTTGGGCAAGAGCTGTGCAGCTGGGGAGCACAGTGACAGCAATGCCCGGGTCACCAGACTGCTCTCATCACATCCTCACTGCTACAAGCTGGCAATGGGCTGGCCCAGGCATGGTGCACAGTGAGAGGGTAAGAAGCAGCGCAGAGGGCCTCACTGGCAGGGTGGTGTCCCCAGAGCTGCTGGGCTGAGGCTGCTTTCTCAGTTTGGGGTTATCCCTCAACCTCAGTGACGGAAGAACCTGCCCACTTCCCTGGACCTGAGCCACTCCCAATTCTGTAAGCTAAAAACCATAAATTAAAATAAACTGCACTTTAATTTTTTTTAGTGAATTCCATATACCATGCCATATATAGTTTGAATCTTAACTGTTCCCCAAAGACTGTCCTGTTGAAGGCTTGCTCTCATGGTGATGGTGATGGGAAGTCCTGAGGTCACTGGGAGCATACCATTGAAAGAGAATGGGCCCCAACTTCCAGCCAGGAGCTGAACACTACACATCCTCGGCATCATATGCTCCCCAACCATGGACCAAAACTATAAACCGTTTTACTTGATGATTACTTTCATGTTTTTGTCACAGTAACAGAAAGCTGACCAACGTATCACAGCAGATGTTAACCCTGCTGGTAAGAAAATAAATCCACGTTCTTGACTCAGTGATTCTGGTGAAACTGCACCTGTATTTTTTCCCCTCAGTTACATTTTGTGCCTTTCCAAGAAAATGTATGTGGAAGACCAGCAGCTGTGAAGGCTACACATACCCCTGTCAGGTATACTCCCTCTTCAAGCAGCCAGAGTCCTGTACCTCTGCCACAGCATTTGGGATCAATTTCACTGAGTCCCTCCATGGCTGTTAAAGAGGATTTTTTTCTCAACAGAGCAGGCCATGGCCCACTTAGATAAGCAACCTGAAATCTGCAGAGTAAACTTGGTTTGAAAAAGAATCTTCCAGCCAGTCCTCAGGGTGCTGTAGCCAGGAGGCATCTGTGTAAGGGAGCTGCCTCTCCAAAACAACTCGGCCCAGCAGAGT
The DNA here is from genome assembly GCA_004027875.1 of Aplodontia rufa. Lineage (NCBI taxonomy): Eukaryota > Metazoa > Chordata > Mammalia > Rodentia > Aplodontiidae > Aplodontia > Aplodontia rufa. Next base: position 15,402 of record PVKS010017904.1, read on the forward strand.
GACTGCAACCCCGTGCCAGGCACTGTGGGGAGTGTGGGCAGGTGGCTCCTGGGGCCTTTCCACTGCACTGTGTTCAGGTGAGCAGGGAGGTAGCACCGACATTCCTGATGTCACCCTGCTCACAGGGGAGATGTGTGGTGGTCTTGAGCTGCTTCCTGACTTTCACCTTGCCCCTGGAATCTCACAGCTGGGAAGAGGTGTGACTATGACTCCACCCGGCTCTGGCTGAGGTTCTGGTCCAGGGGAAGTTCTACAGCCAAAGACGATGGAGGAGAAGCTCTGCTGTGGCCACTGACACAGCAGCGAGGACCGCCACCATTTCGGCTGCCGCCCCTTGTCTTCTCACAGTGATGTCATCAGGACTGGGTGTGACATGGTGTATGGTACAGTGTCTGGGCCTCTACCACTGACTGGCCAGAAGACAAGTCCTCCAGGCTCCTCAACACAGCTGGGCTGCCGGAGCCCCTTGACAGCGGAGGACTCGTGTCACCAGTACCCGAGGAAACCCGTAATCACTGTCATTGGAGGAGCAGCCACACAGCACCCAGACTGTTAGTGTCCCACTGGTGTGTTGCCAGACAGTCTGACTCTGCATGGAAAGCACTGTGTCCAAGGTCATTAATCACAACCAATAAAGCTACAGGAGACTACACTATGGTGCCAGCCAGAACCAACTGACTCCCCAAGACATAGCTTCAAGAAAAAGCCACTTACTAAGGCCACTAAGAGCACAAGAAATAGGAAAGAAGTTAATACAATACCTCCAAAGAACATAACTTTAACAGGTTCCAAAGAAATGTGTGTGAAATACCTGACAAAGAATTTCAAAGAGTGAATCTTAGCTGAATTGAGATCCAAGAGAATACAGATAAAGTGAAATCAGCAACACAATGTAGGATATGAATAAGCAATTCAGCAAAGAGATGTGAAAAAGAACCAAACAAAAATCTTTCAACTGAGCAGCTCAGTCAGTGAAATAAAAATATATTTATTTTTATAAACCTGAATAACAGAGTTAGTTTGAAGACAGATCTTTTGAAATATCCTACTCAGAAAAAAAAAAATCTAGGACTTTTGGGATACCACTAAATAAATATGTGAATTTTCCAGATGTGCCTAATGTCTAGGCACAAAATACATTTTTATGAAATGAACATCATTAGACCTAAAATGATAGGCTCTAATAGTAATGGGGAATTTCAACATACTGTTCTTAATGGATATATCATGCAGACAAAACCAAACCTACACTGTAAATCGAACATCCCAAGAGCTATGGAATAAATATTCTTCAGTGCATGGGACTTTCTGAAGTAGTCTACAAAACTAGTCTTAACATATATAAATTGTAAAACCTAGAAGAAATGGACTAGTTTCTAGACAAATATGCCCTACCAAAATTAACCCATGGTGACATAAAAATAGACCAATGCCAAGTAAGGAGACCAAATTAGTAATACAACAAAGCCCAACAAAGAAAAGCACAAGACCAGATGGTTTCACTGAGAATTTCCAAACTTTTAAAGAAGACCTAATGCTAGTTATTTTCAAATTATTCCATAAACTTGAAACTTGCAAACTGATTCTATAAGACCAGCATTACCCTAATTACCCTAATACCAAAAGCAGACAAGGATAGCAAAACATTAAAGACCCAAACCCTGATGAACACGGATGTGAAAATTCTCAACCATTATTATAATACCAGCAAATCAAACATACGATCATCTCAATGGATGTAGAGAATGCATTTGATAAAATTCAACACTGCTTCATGATAAAAGCCCCAGCACCACGTAAACAACTGTCAGAAGAATGAAAGTCACATGAAAAACTAAATAAAATTGATTCTTTCCCTCAAATTGATTCTTTTCCTCACTGTCCCTCTCAAAAAAAAAAAAATACAGTGGGTGTGGAGAAAAGGAAGTCATACATTGTTGCTGGGAATGAGAATTATTAAAGCCATTATGGAAAACTATTAAGTAGAACTCCCACATGATCCATCTATCCCACTACCAGGAATACATCCAAATGGATGGGAATCAATGTCAGGGGCATCTGTACTCACAGGTCTGTTGCACCTCTGTTCACAGTAGTCAGGATGTGGAATCAACTAGGTGTCCACTGACAGATGAACGGATAAGGAAAGTGAAGAAATAGTATCCAGCCATGAAAAGAACGAATTTCTGTTACTTGCAACAATATGGATGGAACCAGAAGACATCATGTCAGGTGAATTAAGTCAGGCACAGAAAAAACCACATATTATTGCTTATATGTGGAAGCTAAAATGTTGATTTCAAAGAAGAGAGAATAGCCTGGTGATTAGCAGAGCCTGGAGGGTGTGAGGGGAGAGGATTGTTAACAGGTACAGGGGTAAAATGGAACAGGAGATACAACTTCTAATGTTCTATGGCACAGAATAAGTATGATTAAAAGTGATTAAACTGAGTATTTCAAATAAGCCAGTGGGAAGGATTTTGATGAACTGAGGTACGTCTGAGGTGATCTGCCAATTACCCAGATCTGATCATCATACACCACATACTTGTATTGAAATAGCACGCTGTACCCCATAAATAGTACATTACAATGTGTCTATTAAAAATAGAATTTAAAAATTTAACCTGGAGCAGACATCTGTTGCTAGGCAACATCAACCATCACTAGAACCACTCTGCCATGTGGCTGTGACTTGCACATGTCTTAAATTGGGCCTTGTTCATATCCAGAAATGAAGACTTCCTGGCCACAGGGACTTTGGGGAGGCCCAAGGTCTTGATCCACAGCTCATTGCCCTCATCTGTCCATAACTCTCTGAGGACCTGCTTTGTGCCTAGCACTGGGAACACCAACTGCTCTGGGTGGGGGTATCTCATGCTAGAGTGGAAGCAGTCCACACAGCCAGGTGTCTCCGGTGCCAGGAAGAGAGAAAGAGGAGGTGCTCTTTTAGGAATCTTTTAGGAAGGCTGGGTAGAGGGGGGCTCTCAAAAATGATGGCCTTGGCTCAGGACCTGAGGGGTGAGATGAGCATGTGTGGTCATGACTCAGAGCAGGAACAGTGGTAAAGCCTGTCAGCTGACCTGGTGGCTCCCAAACAAGCTGTCTGGCTGGGCCAGAGCCATGTCAGGGTTCACATTTGCACACGAGGGACAGCAATGCTGATTCAATGTGCTATTAGGCAGAGTAAATCAGTCCTTGGACACAAGGCAGCATGGGGCAGGATCAGAGCTAATGGGGACACATCCTGAGCCCTTTCAGTGCCTCTGAACCCACGGGTAGCACCAGCATGTTTCCTCAGCACTGAGCATCGCCTGCAGAGATGCTGAGAAACCAGACCCGCATGGAGAGGCCAAGGGCTCGGCCGTTTTCCTGGCAGGTTGGCTGGGGACAGGCGTCCCAGACACTCACTGTCGATGCATATTACCCCCGGCTGGCCTCTCCCACCCACCTCTGTTCTTGTTTCACAGATGGAGAGGGCAGCTCATTCCCAGTCATGAGCTGATATTGCAGGGCCTCTGTTTATGGCTTGGTGAGCTGCAGAAGGGCAGGGTCATCTTGGGGGATGTGGGCCTGGCAGCCATGGGCTGAGCATTTGACTGCACAAAGAGGGATGGGGCATGGGGTCACAGTGAGGGGATAAACTCTGCCTATTTGCCATTGGCACAAATGCATTCATTGCAGAACAAATGGCCTGCTGGGTCTGCTGCCTCAGTATCCATCCCCACCAGTCTCTCCTGAGGACCAGGCTAGATGGAGAGGTAAGAACCCAAGTTATAATCAGTAGCAAGTGCCCTGCATCATTGGAAATCAAAACCTTGTGCACTGACTCCTCATTCTGTACGAGGCACATCTGTTGGGGTCACAGAAGTTCTGCAGAGGCCCAGCATGACTCTTCCGGGTCAATGGGCTGCAGCTGTCAGGATGGCTGGTGGCACTTGGTCTGCTCCTACAATGAGGCTCATGGCCTCTGCCTCTTCCTCACTCAGTCCACTGGCAAGCCAGCAACAACTCCTCACTCCCTGCTGTCATCACAAGTGACAGCTCTGTGGGCAGGGTCTTTGTCCTGCCACACATGTGGGATTTCAAGAGCACCCTTGTTTCTCATATGTCAGCTGCTGATTCCAGAATGTCCAACCTCATTAGGACTGAACTTTTACCTGAAATGAACACTGAAGTGACATTTGAAGTTTTAAAACAGCAGCAGCACAAGGGGCCAAGTGAGATATGAAAATGAACACTAAGCACATGAAAAGACATTTAACATCACTAGTCACTAGAGAAACGCAAATTAACGCCACAAGCACAATTAGTACTTTACACCTGATAGGATGACTACTTAAAAAAGGAAGAACGAAAGGAAAATAACTTTCTGCAAAGATAGAGAAAAACTAGAACCTTGGTACACACTTTTCGTGGGAATATAAAGAGTTGCTGTTCTATGGAAGACAGGAGGAGAGTTTCTCAAAAATTAAAATTACCATATAATTCAGCATTCCACTGCCAGGTCAATACACAAAATAATTGAAAGCAGGGATTTGAACAGATATTTGTATGCCTGTGTTCATAACAGTGTCATTCACACCAGCCAAAACTTGCAAACTACCCAAATGCCTACTGCAAATCAAAGGAAAAACAAAACGTGGTAAGCACAAAGGAATGTTATTCAGCCTTAAAAAGGAATGAAACTCTGATACTTTTACAATATGCATGAGACGTGTGCTAAGTGAAATGAGTCAGATATAAAAGGACAAATATTGTATCATTCCACTTCTAAGAGAGAGAGGCAGAGGGATCAAGTTCATATAGACAGAAAGTAGAAGAGTGCAGAGGGAATGGGGAGCTAATGCTTCCAGTATGCAGACTCTAAGATGATGGGTAGTGGTCATGAATGTATGATGAATGGTGTGAATGGACTTACTGGCACTGAATGGTGTGAATGGACTTACTGGCACTGAATTGTACGCTAATCAATGATTAAGATGGTAAACTGCATGCTATCTGTGTTCTACCATACCAAAAATTACTTTAAAAAAAAAAAAACCCCAATGTCTTCCCAGCACAGGTGAGCAAAGAAGACGCCTTCGTATGCACAGGTGGACTCGGTCTAGTTACAGCTCAGCAAATGGGACAAGGCAACGGAAGCCCCTCCCTGCCAGCCTCAGAGCATTTGATTCGTCTCTACACTCAGATTTCACCTTTACCAAAACTTTACCTCCAGTTATTTGTGGATTCCCTTCCAGAAACCCGGGCTTCCTGGTGCTGATAGGTTGAGTGCGCCTGGCAGGGTCCTCCTACAGGATGAGTCTAGGAGAGCCCTGAAGGCCTCCTAGTTCTGGACAAGAGAAGTCATTTCCTGGCCAAAAGCTGGTCAGTGAGTATGCTGAATTCGAGGCATGCATTGGGGACCTGGGTGGGATACTGGGGGCTCTGATGTGTCACTCACAGCAAAGCTGCACCTGGAAAGGGAGTCGTTTTAAGAGAGTGCGCTCCTTTGCCAAGGGCCAGCACGCAGGGGACAGGGGGCATCTGGATTCATTTGTCCCTATGGAAGCATCCATTTCCCATCTGATAGAATGATCTCTGCTCACAAATTCGAGGTACGGGGACCCTTGTGAGGGTGGCCAGAGCCCCAGGCCAGGCTGCAGGCACCTCTGACGGTGTCCAGAGAGGCCCCGCTGCCCAATGGAGTTGCTCTGTGTGGCCTTGTAGGTGGCTCTCAGGTCTAGGCTGGTACACAGCCCAGGGCTGGCTGCTGGGATGGAAAGTTGGTACTGCCCAGTGTCTCATGAAAAACCAAGGGCATTTCTCACACTCCCCACCCTGGCCCCATCCCTTAGCATCTGACTATTATCTACGGCTTTATTTTAATTTGTTCTTCATCACCATGTGTGTAATAAATACAAGAGCAATCATTGATCTCTGTTCAGCAATGAATGTTCAGATCCTCAAACTAAGTTGCTTGAATGCCATGCTAAGCAAGATGGGCTCCTTTGCCTTCTAATTTTTTTTGTGCTTAAATTTATTTAATTTCCACCCTGTTTAAGTTTCCTTGCATTACAAGCCTCGTTCTAGACCGCAGCTCCGCCTTCTTGTGAATAAGGCCTATTGTACATGTGAGAAACACAAAGAAAAATGACACAATGGAAAAGAAGAAAGCAGAGCTGGGAGATAAAGGGGCAATTAGAACATTGCTGAACAAAGGAGGGCTAATGGAAGGGTTGCGCTTGACGTGCATTGGCATGTTGCTGTATATAGAAGTATGAACTTTCCCTAATTTTGTTTTCAATATCTCCTAGATCTTTTCTGCAAATGTATACTACACCAAGCAAACTAAAATTCTAAACCAACTTATGTTTATATGCTACAACTTTAATATTAGATTAAATCAAAAATTAAGCAGCTAAATCTTTATTTCATACTTAAAAAAAAAAAAAGGAGGTGGGGCATGAAGCGCGAACACCTGAGACCAAGGTGGCCTATTCTATTCTCTTGACTCCATGATGCCACTAAATCAAACAGAGATTGGTTACCTACAACCTGCAGGCCAAATCTGGCCTAATGTTTTTGTGACTTTTCTCATTTTTGTATATTTTTATACTGGTAAAATCTTGAAAAAAGTCAAAATAACAATATCCTATTAAAATTATATGAAATCGTTTAACTGGAACGTGGCCACACTTCATCTACATTATTGCTTCCATGTTATAATGGGACAGCTGAACAGAGCTGAGAAAGAGTGCTCGGCCCACAGAGCCTAAAATATTTACTAAATGGCCCATTACAGAGAAAGCGTGCCGGGTCCTAGACTGCTGCTCAGGGGAACGCAGGGTTGGAGCCCCACAAGCTGCTGGTCCCCATGGTTTCATCAAATGCTCAACACATAACCAACCGTGTTCTAAGCATGCCCCTCTTCTAGAAACCTCGTTTACCTATGCAGCTGATTCTCTAACACTGAACTGAACGAAGCTTCCCTAAGGCTCATTTTCTTCATAAACCACATCAGAGCTTTTCTTGGGTTTAGGAACAACAGACAGGAAATGGCCACATTAACAGCAAAATCCCTAACAAAAAGCCCCAAATGCGCAACACTGTGACCAAAACAGACCTCAAAAAGGACTCTATAGCAAGACAGCAGAGTGACGTGTCCACCTTGGCCAGGAGCCCGTGTGCGGGCTGAAAAGCATTTTTTGCTACTCTCTGCAGCGACTGACTGCCAAAGTGCCTTGCCTCGACTTAGGGTGACAAACTTGAGTTTTCCCAAGAAGGTGAATTGGTAGATTTAGAATTGGTATAAAATTTAACTACATACACTTTCTACTCCATTTAACCGTGACCTTGACAAACTTAATTTGCCAACTGGCATCTTCCTGGACTCTGAAGTCAGTGGTTTAAAGTCCTCTCCTGTAGCCAGGACGGCCCTGGTAGCCACATTCCTGTTGACCTAGTGCCCTGTGCTTTCTGCCCTGCAGCCCCGCACACTCCTCCCTGGGCACAGGTGCACGCAGCGCCGCACGCAGCGAGTCTCTCTTCAGCCTCTTCATTTCCTCCGCTCAGTCTTGGGTAGAATACATGGTGCCCAGGGCAGGCTGTGTAAGCTGTGGGCCTGGTGCAAAATGAAAACATGGCCCCTGGTTCAGTGGCTAATGAGAATTTCAGAATGGTGAAAGCCACGTGTCACGCCAAGACGGGGGCCCTTCAGCGAGCGGGGCTCTGTGGGACAGCACAGGGCACTGTAATGCCAGCCCCGATGAGGCCCACCTAGTGGAGAGGTCCAGAGTCGCACCTGAACTGTAAGGACGGAGCCGGAGCCGATCAGGTGGAGGGCTGCTCCTGCCGCTCGCGGTGGCATCTCCCTTGGCGCTGCACTCTCCTGAACCTGGCCTTCTGCCTGACGAGTGAGCCTGGGAAAACGCACCTGATCCCGCTCCTTAATTCCTTTCTCTATAAATGGGTAAAAGAACCTGAGTAAATAAACCATTATTCTCTGTTTATAGAGAGAGGAATTAACATGGGACGATTAAGTTTAAATAGTACTATTTACTCATCCTCACCTCTCGGAGACAATAGAAGGATTTAATAACTAGACTTGGGAAGAAGGGCACTAAGCAAAGCCCAGGTATTACATAGTTGTTCTCAGACTGCACGAAGGAAGATGTAGGCTGCGTTACGAAGGGGGGATTTATTACACAGGTGTTAAACAATGAGACAGTTTCCCAAAAATCTTCCCTGGATAAAATTCAGATTAGCAAGAGACTCCTGGGTATCAGGTTTGATTTAGATGTGATCCTCTAGAAGCATGACTCTCTGTGGGGTTTTGTTCTACCTGAAATTTTGGTTTTTCCGGAAAGTTTGCCCTGCAGCAGCACAAATCTCACACTGTCAGGTGGGAACGGAATGCATGATTTTTCACCCCCAGAGCAAGGGCTCTGGTTCCCCCTAGCATTCCTACAGAAAGTTATCGCTTTGCTTTTTAAACAAGCTGTGAACAAGGGTCCATGTCCTGCAGAGATGCAGTTTGTGTGATGTCAATCAATAATGAAGCAAAAGGAGGGATTAACTCCTAAAAAAACTAGTTTACCCCCCTCTTTAAATAAATTGGGATCACACCCAACTTTTAATCTTGCCAGTTAAGAATCAAAAGAAGCAAACTACTGACTGTTGTAAGTTTATAAGAGAAGAAAAATTTTGATACCAAAACCAAACCAAACCACAAAAAAATAGGAAAACAAGAAAATATTTGCAAATTGTATATCTGATAATGGATTAATACCCTTACGATATAAAAAGCTCTGATAACTCAATAATAAAACAAAAAAAAACCTGATTAAAAAACGGGCCAGAGGCTGAAGCAGTGGCTCAGCTGTTATGGCGCTTGCCTGGCATGTGCAAGGACCCAAGTTCAAACTCCAGCACCACGTACACAGTGAACTTTCAGAGCAACGAAAGCCACATGAAAAACTAAATTAAATTAATTCTCTCTCACCGTCCCTCTCCCTCCAAAAAAAAAAAAAAAAAAAAAAGAGAGAGAGAAAAGCCACAGATAAATGGTCAATAAGCACATGAAAAGGTGGTCAATATCACTAACATTAGGGAAATACAAATTGAAAACTATGATGAGATTCCACCTTATCATACGATGCCGCTATCAAAAAACAAACAAACAATAGAAACTAACAAGGCTCTGCAAGGGTATGAAGAAATTGGAATCCACATGCGTAGTGCAGTTACTGAGGAAGACAGCTTGCCTAGTCCTCAAAAAATCAAGCATCTATCACATGACCAGCAATTCCACTCCTGAGAATACAGCCATGAGAACTGAAAGCGAGGTCTCAAGGACATCTGTTGTTCCCCATGTTCACAGCAGCCCTGCTCACAACAGCCAAGAGGAAGCAACTCAAGTGCCCCTTGTCAGATGAATGCGTGAACTGAATACAGCACACACAGGCAAAGGAGCAGTAGTCAGCTGATAAAAAGAAGGGAAATCTCACACACGCTGCAACTCGGGCCAACCTGGAGGACTTTCTGCTACATGAAATCAGCCAGACACAAAAAGACAGACACGGCAAGATTCCATTTATGTGGGGTAGCTAGAGCAGCCAAACTCTCAGAGACGGAAAAGAAGAGTGGCTGCCAGGGGTGGCTGGCAGGTACGGAATTGGTTTTAATAGACATGCAGTTTTCGTTTTCTATGATGAAGAATTTTGGAGACTGGTTATACACGGTGAACAGCAAAAAGTAATTAAAAAGGAAAGACAGACTTCCTGTATTGAAGGATTTCACATCCCTGTTTCTCTAAAGTCTAGTACAACCGCCTCTTGGAATGTTGCTTGACTATGGATCCACAGTTGGTCAGTACTATCATTCAAAAAATTAGCCACTGAAAGATATTTTTTTTTAAAGAGAGGGACAGTGAGAGAGACAGAGAAAGAAACAACTTTACTTAGTTTTTCACATGGTCTTAGTTGCTCCAACACTTAGTTGTGTACGTGGTGCTGGGGTTTGATCCTGGGTCCTCGTGCTTGCCAGGCAAGCGCCGAAACCACTGAGCCACCGCTCCAGCCCCACTGAAAGATATTTAAATGCTTTAAATTATGCTTTTCCGAAGAGGTAAGGAAAGGACCCATATTTCATAGTAAGTCAATCATAGAAAACCATGAGCAAGCATGAAAGACCAAAAGAGATAAAGGTTCTATGGCTGCAAGAGGAAACCAGCTGCCATTGTCACTAAGGTGTGCTGTGAATGTGACAGGTGGCAAGGGGCTCAGGCCCGGGCTCACTGAATGTAATCCTGGCTTGGAATCCCAGGCCGACTCTGCAGCCTCCTGGCTGCCTCTGATGCCGTGCTGGAATGAGGCACTTACACGCTCACACATGTGAATGCACAAGTACACAGAAAGCCTTCACCAATCCAAACGGGCTCAGGGTATGGAACCCAAGTTGGGGGTGTTGTGCATAAGGTGTGCTAAGCTACTGTGGCTTTTAGCCAGACTTAAACATGCCAACTCGAAATCTTTGCAAGTTTTCTCAGCACATTCCAAATGCTCATTCACTTCTGCTCCATCACACATCAGAACGACTCATGGTTCTTTTTCTATTTCCTAATGCGGTTCTACGAAGAAGCTTTCCTGGACAACACTTTTGACATTCTTTTTAAAGTAACTACTGTCCCTATTTGCTTTGGGCTCTGACACAGTTGCTGGAAACCTCCTGAGCTTGAACACAAGTCAACTATCTGCTGTTCTTCACAACACCTCCTGGTTGCTATGGCTACTGAACAACTTTTCAGACTGTGATAACCACACTTCCCTCAGCTTCTGGAGCAGGTGGGCCACTCTGGTTTATGTCCCTCTGTTGTCTCCTTTTCTTCTCGCACTCTGTAGGCACCTCTTGTTTGGGGGCTTCTTGTGTGGGTTCAGTTCCAGGGTATGCACCAGCACCCAGGTTTCAGAGACACGCTTGTGGGGCCACCTGTCTGGCCTGCACTAGCAGGGTGTCTTCCTCCTCTTCATCCACAGAGCTCTATGTTCATCTGATACTTCCCCTGGGATGTCCTAAGGCCTTCTCAAATCCCATCCATCCAAAACAAGCTTGTCACCTCCCCTCTCAACTTTCTTCACTCTGTTCCCTCCTGAGTGTAGGTGCCACCACCCTGCTCAGGAGCATCAGCTAGCTTTTCATCACTGTGACAAGCACCTGAGGAAAACAACTTAGAGGAGAGAAGATTTATTTTTGGCTCATGGCTTGGGAGGTTGCAGTCCATGGTGAGCTGGCTCCATTGCCTTGGGCCTGAGCTGAAGCACAAGGTCACGGCGGAAAGGCTGGCAGAAGAAAGCTACTGGCTCATGGCAGCCAGAAGGGCAGAGAGAGGGATGAGGGAGAGAAAAAGGGCGCCAAAAACAAGACACAGTCCCCAAAGAGCATGGCCACAAGGACCCACTCCCTTCAACTGGGTTGGGTCCCACAACCATCTCCCAAAAGTCCGTTCAGCTCTGAATCCATTAATGGATGAACCTACTGATGACATAGGAGCCCTCAAGATCCAGTCACCTCCCAAAAGTCCCCCCTCTGAATCTTGCTGTGCTGGGGACCATGCCTTCAACACACGGGTCTTTGTGGATACTTCATACCCACGCTGGAATGCTAAGTACCTTCTGAATCTTGGGGGGCAATCCAGTACCTGCTCCCTCTTCTCTCAACCTCCCCACTGTATTCATCTACAGAATCACCCATTCCACCACCTGAGGCCTCCTTCCTCATTCCGCCCCACCCTCTACCCCTGGACTACCTCACCAACTTCCTAGGGGGCTGCTTTGGGTTCTCCCTTGTCCTCTGCTTACAGATTCTCTAGCACAGCATGGTGGAGCGCAACTCTCTACATCTCCAGTACGGTGGTCACTAGCTCCATGTGGTTAGTGGGACTGGGTGATTCAATTTTAGGTTTTACTTATTTTTAGTCAATCTAATCATAAAAGAGCCATACATAGTAGACAGGACAGCTCTACATCCTCCACAGGCGTGGTTAAAATCCTCAATGGTTTCCTTGACCTGCTTTCTGACCTTTCATCATCTCCATCCTCTTCCTATCCATTTCTACCATGACTCTTGTGGACACCATGAAATTGTCCATTTCCCAAAATCACCATGCTTTCCTCTCCCTTAGGATGCTAACTGCTTCAGCTTGGAGTAGCTTCCCTCTGTCTGGTAAATTCCGACTTGACCTTCGGCTCTGGGCCTAGCTGTCATTTCTCCACTGCATGTCATGGTGCCTTTTCTGCCCTTTGTAGATTGTCTACTGTGGTCCGGATAGCCCAGGTCACAGCGCCTTTCACACCATTTGATTCCAGCTTCCTTGTCTAGATTCCCCATCAGGCTGTATGCTCTGAGGGCAGAGAACAAGCCCCTTTCCTTGATTTAGCATCCTGACACGAGTACAGTGCCTGACATGATGGGGGCAAATCATATGCAATACACATATCTTCCTTGCTCCGGATCCCAGAGGCATCGACCGCACTCTCAGAAACGGGGCCCTGCGGCAACCCTTCTGCACAAACCCTCTGAGGCTGCTGAGAACAGGTGACTGAGATGGGAACAGTTCCTTTTACAAAGCCTGCACCAATTGGGCACCGAAAAAATATCTTTTCTACTGTAGTTTCCTAGTTATTAGAAGACTCCAACAGTTTAGAAAGAACGGTAACTCAGCTCTTCTGTCATCTATCACAAAGTGAACCTACTGCAAACCCTAGGGGAGCTTAGACACCATCAAGGTCACTGAGTGACATCACCTTCAGCTCCCTAACACGTGAAGAACAAGTCAGGACACCTCGGTATCTCTATGGGTAATGACACCTTCCAGTTCAGCTTCCAGCATTTAACACACATCGATCCTTGGCTTGCCCAGATCTTCCCTCACCGCAGCCGGAGGCATCAATTCCATTTTTATCTACGTTACTGCAACAATAGAAGGTTCTGACCTATTTTCCCATTTCCTCCATTTGTAATTTTAAACATCTTTGAGGCATTTTAAAAATCATACAAACATAAATGTGTTTTAAATGACAATGATCATCTGTTGGCACAACTGGCCCAGGGCATTGGATGCTGAACTATACCTTAGCCTTAAAATCAGAAATCTGTAAGTGCAAATGCCAGCCTTTACTTTACTAAGGGAATTTAAAAAGAGATGGCATGCATTACTAATAATTATTGTGTTGGTCTCACCAAATACACAGAGTTAGAGCTTGCCTGTCGATTATGCAACGCATTTGAAATCTTCACCTACGGAGACGTCAAGAAGAGCGGCTGCTGGAGAAGTTTGTCTTCCCTGTCCCCTGTGCCCTGGGTGATGATAAGGCTGTGCTCCCTGAGCTGACTCTGGAATAAACAACTCTTCCTTTATTTAGAATCTTTCTTAGTCATGGTCTCGTCAAAGAAGAAGGAGGTAGAAGACTGTTAAGGATTCTATTAAATAGTTGCTTAGCTCAGTGAGAGAGAATGTGGCTTTGAATCTCGATCTCTCTCAGATACAGGCACGAGCTGCGGTACTGACGGCACGGCCACCTTGTTACAACTACAGAATCTCACTCCACTGTCACCTGGGGAGCAGGAAGAGAGGGTGAGTGTTTACTGAGTGCCTGCTACGTGACGGATGTTTCAGTCACTTCTCCAAGCACCCCGTCAGATGGGTATTATTCCCATTTTACAGCTGAAGAAGCCGAGGGCCATAAACCACCAGTGGCCGTGTTTGCTGAGAGTGAAGGAGCTGCCGAGGACTCTCCTGTCCGTGGTGCTCCCATTTCTGTGGCGGGCTCCTATTTTGGCCTCAGAAGTTTTCTTGAGGCGAAATTGACTAGAAAGTCCAATCCAACATGGAAGTGAGTGGGTGGAACGAGCCCACTTTGTGGTTTACACTCTTTGGATTGTGATAAGAAAAGCTTCAAATAGGTTCATGTCTGTCTCAAAAGCACCTATGGTGGAATCGTGGAAGAAATCGCCAGAACGGCAGTCTGCTTGCAAAAGCACCCACTAATTAAACGAGCAACGAGAATCTCAAAATAACATGCTGATAGCCTTGCTGTTTGCAGCGCTGTTTGCAGCGCTACTTCTTCTGTTGGTGATTATGTCGCTGAAATGAGTCACCCCTGTCACCTACAGAATGAAGTCTCCCTAGCGTGCACCTGAAGGGTTCACTGTGGTGCCAGATTTCTGCTCCTGTGTCACCTGCCTGGCGGGAGGGAAGCCCTGGCTCTCAGGGCCGCAGCTCTCAGGCAGTCTCTGTGGAGCCGCAGATGGCGCTGCTGCAGCCTTGGGAGGCTCAGCCTGCCTTCTTGTCGTGCTAGGAGCACTGCGTGGCCTGCCCAGCCAAAGGTTCATGGTTGTGTGAGGAAACAAAAGCCTTCCAACCAAAGCCTACTCAGCCTCAGTTGAGGCAGACCTGTAATTTCGCCCTGGGAACTGCTAAACACTCAAAGTGTTTTCGTACAAAGCCAGGTGGAGGGTCTTCGAGGTGAAATACCCTGGTTCACAGAAATGATGCTTTCCAGAAGATGCTGGGAAGCCACAGGGCAGTACAACTGTTCCGGATGTTTCCTAGATGCTGGTTTCCTGGTCTCTAAGATGCAGCTGACAACCGAGCTCATCACAGTGGCGCTCTTGGGAGCACTGCACAGCGAGTGCAGCTCGCTGGAGGCTCCAGCTGTCACCAGCTACCTAGGAACCTTGAGAACTCAGCCTCCTGGTTCGGCGTCTTCTCCCACAAGTGAATTCTGCCACCCCTGGGAAGCTTCCACAGCCCCCCTAGCCCAGCTGGCTGCCACACCCTCTCTGCAAGGCTTGGGCTCAACATGGATGAAGGCCAGTGGGCTCGTCACTCCTTGTGTGCTGTTCAGCTCTTAGCGTGCTGTCCTGGGGCCTCTGGCCGCTGTCTGGCTACCCTGTCTTAGGTCCCTTCTCCTCCTACCTGGCCTCGTACTTTTAGACATGCACGTGTTCGTCAAATGGGATAAGCATCTTTCTCCACCCGATGAGTGAGAATGTTAAGGACAGACACTGTACCTTGAGAACGTGGCAGGGGCTCCTTAACGAAGGAAGGAATGTATAAGCAAGCACGTGCTCTCAAGAGTCCCACGGCCCCGATGACCAATTTCTGCCCCTGAACCTTCTGCACTGCGTTCCACCCCAGCTGCCTCTGTGCAACCCAAACTAATCAAGGGCTGGGCAGAGTGTTCTGTGTGGCACTGTCTATATTGCTACGCAAAGGCACATGTTTTGCCAAGTGTATATCCAAAAATAAAACTGCAGTTGTATACCATTTAATAGAAACAGGGCAATGTTTGCTTCAGGAGATATTATTAACATCTTCAGTATTTACTCTTCTATACACTGAACGTAGCGTAAACAGTCCTTGCTCTCTAGGAATGAGCCGAAGTTACTAATAAATTCCTCATACACACGCTTCTTACACACTTAGGAAATGAATTGCGACTCCTAGAAATAGTTAAAAAATGACTATTATCAATTCTCTCTAGTAAAGAATCTATATGTTTTACATGTGACATCCAAATACATCTACTCCGAGGAGTGTGTAATACAGCTGCTTTCTTCGGGGAAAGAATGATGTCTGCAGGGCTCATGAATCACTGAAGCTGTTGCGCGATCCAAACACTTAACTGTCAACCTGCTCTTTCAGAGAATGTTCCTTTCGCCCACCTGGCCTCTGTTCTGCCAACACATATGTGCACCATGTGGAAGAAATCCACAGGTGTCCTGAGAGCTGCGTACGTGTGTCCTGGGAGCCAGTGGACCATGCACGTTTTTGAAGGAGAGCTGTGATCTACATTTCATGGCTCTTTCTTTTGTGACCCTTAGAGACGAGTGCTTTCTTCCCCACAAGGTGACCAGAACCAGGCTTTAGGTTCACAGCCAGTGCGGGGTGCAGATCTTTGTTCTTTTGATGAAGACTTCGCAAATGGGGATTCACTAATTTACACTAAGGGAAAAGCTGCAGGCAGCCTGGAGACTGAGCGAGTGTGAATGTTAGGAAGGTCCCTCTGGGCTTAACTCGCACTTCTCAACCTTCACTCTGGACTAGAAACATAAACAGAGTATACTAGAAGCTTCGGTTAGGCTACCTGTAAGATCAAACACCTCCACTAGTTAAATAAAAGTGTAGAATTAAAACTATTCCAAAAAGTATAATCTCCTCCCACTCAAGTTAGAATGAAATGAACTGAATTTATCTCTTTGAAACATCCAAAAAGGCTCAGATAACACAAAGAAAAACATGATAGAATGGTTTCTAAGACACTGGGGATCAACGACACAGATGCTAGAGGAACCCACAGGAGAAGAGCTCTGTGACAACGGCTTACACCAAGACTTCTCGGACACAGCACTGAAAACCACACCCCACAACACTAAACAGTAACTGATTGCACCTCATTGCTAGAGTGTGGATCTTAAATGTCCCTCACCAGCCCATGTGGTAAAGGCTTGGTCCTCAGCCTGTGGCACTAGTGGGAGGTGGCAGAAACTTTGAGATACGCAGCCTGATGGGAGGCCTGCAGGTCACTGGGGTTTCACACTCAGAGGATTGTCGGGCCCCAGTCTCTTCCTCTTTCTGTCTCTCTTCCCTGGCTGGTCGTGAGGTAGTCTGCTTTTGCCATGTACTCTCTACCATGATTGCTGTCTCAGCACTGCCCCCCCAAAAGTCCAAGTGATTACGGACTGAAACCTCTAAAAGTGTGAGTCAAAATAAGCCTTTTCTCTTGATAAGTGGATCATCGTGGTTATTTATTATAGTAACGGAAAGTAAACGCATTCATTCAAATTCAAAATGACTGTTCTCCAAAAGACATGGTTAACAGAATGAAAAGACCAGATGCAGATGGGGGGAAAATACTTGCAAGTTCTACGTCTGAGAATGGATTTGTATTTGGAGTCTATGAAGAACTCTCAAAACTCAACATTCAGAGAATGCATTTTAAAAAGAAAATCTTTAAAAAATGAGCGAAAGACTGGAGCAAGCACCTCAGCAAAGAAGATATAAAGACGGTAAATGGGAATATGAAAAGGCATCCAGCTCCGTCAGTCACTAAGAACGTGCAAAGAAAAACCCATGGTGAGATAGCGCCGCAGGTACTGGAAAGGCCAGAACTGAGAAGACCAACAATGCCAAGCTGCAAACCCACGTCTCACGGGGCTGGAAAACCGACGACCACTTTGGAAAACATTTTGGCCTTTTCTTCAAAAACGGAAACATACCCACGATGTTAACCAGGCACCCCACTACTTGGTGTTCCCCCAAGAAAAGGGAGAGTGAGCCTCAAGCTAGAAGCGACCCAAATGGCCATCAATGGGTGGCTGAACAAATGAATCATGGGATCAACACACAATGGGATGCCACTCAGCAAAACACGACCACCAACAAAATCCTGATGCCAGAAAGCCCCTCGGAACTGTTGATATTTGCAAGAGCATGGATGAATTATGTCCAGTGAAAGAAGACAAGAAACAGAAAAGGCTCCTACAGATACGAGTTCTACGAAACACTAGGAAATGTAAACTGACCTACAGTGACAGAAAGCAATGTGGACAGTAATGGGGGAGGAGAGAGGACGACCTAAACCAAGGAAGGAGGAAACTTTTGGGGCGATGGTATGCATGCAGTCTTTTTTTTTTTTAAGTATATATATATTTTTTATCTCATTAGTATCCTTGTAAATCTGTTACAAGGGAATTTTGCTAAACTGAACTACTTCTTTTTCTTTTTTTTATTAAGTGGAGATAGAGTTACAAATGAGGGGGAAATATTATCAAGCATTCGAGAGCATGCAGTCTTTACAGTGCTGATAGTTTCATGAATATGGGGAAATTTATATATATATAATCCTCAATTCAAATTATAAAATATATAATTTACCACTTACCAAGTGGTACACTTTAAATTTGTTCATGATGTTGTATATTAATTATACCTCTATTTAAAAAAAAAAAACCACAAAGATACTAACTTGCTGTGGGAAATTTTCAGCAAATCAGCATTTTTCTTCCACCAGGAGCTGAAAACTAACTAGCAGAACAGGGTCTGTATGGACCACTGTGCTGTCCTGCTTAAGGACATGGATTCAGAAAGCATGTGGAAGAAATAAGCTTTAACTTCCGTAGCTGGTCTCAGTGCATGCAAGCTGCTATAAAACGTATCATTTACCACCAGGTGTTGAGGCCGGTTACATGCTAATTTTGATATTGCACTTATGCATGCCTGTACAAATAAGAGAACACATCAAGACCCACAGAACCCATCTGAATCCCTCCTAAGAAAGACCTTTCAAAAACAACGATGAAAGAAGGGGCATCCGCTGTGATGTGTAGCTCCATTCAACACTGACTGCGAGGGAAGACCGGGACCTGGGTCCCTGTACTGCATTGGGTGTGAGTCTTGGAGAACATCATCGGGTCTGCTCCCCAAAGCCTCGTCTGCCATCGTCTCTGATTTCCAATATTTTCCACTGAACTACACTCTTTAAATACTCTTATTATTAGCAAAAATACTGATCACTGAATTCTCCTTGCAAGATAGCTGACCATATAGAAGTTCAGAGGAAGCAAAGGTCAGTGATATGCAAGGGTCTCGGTGTAAAACACCCGAAAGTGACAGTCCTTTCCAATGAACTCCATGCCATTAGCGTCACAGAGAGATGACATTCTACTGTCATAAAACGACTTCTAAAGAACGAACCATGATTGCAATAGGAGCACTATTATAAGATTGGTCACCAAGCATGTCAATATTTTCCTTCATAGAGAACATTTGAAAAAATTATTTTTCAAATAATACAGGCCAGCCTTGACAATAATTTCTTTAAAAGAAAGTAATGAAATATTACAAATAGGCAGAATGTTTTTTGCATGGCTGCATACCATGTTCTTTGAGCTAGTCGGAAACATTGATTGTAAAGTGAAGCAAGCATGTTTTAAATGATACACAAAGCAATTTATCCCAACCAGTAGAAGCTAATGAGCACTTCGTCCACATCTTTAATTGATTAAATAAGAAACAAGCTCATCATCTATTTTCTATATTTATATAGGACAAGAAAGTTATCTCTTAGGAAGAATAATGAATAGAGGATTCAAAATTTGGCAAAGATCGAGATGATCCATGCTGGCCCTGAACCACTAATAATGTTTTTGGAAGATTGGGTTATTAGATTAACAGCTATAGAGGTGGACACTATTTATGCAATGTCAAGGCAAACATTTTTGTTAACCAAATATTTCCTAAATTGCAAGCAAAAATGTGAAACTTGATCTCACACCTGTGGCAAATCTAAGGACCTTCCCTACTCCAGGGCACAGGGCCATATCTTTTGCTATAAATGAGTCTTTTTCCAAAGGTTATCCAAAGGAAAATTTCTTCAACTGGATTTTAACTCTTGCTGCCTCCCACTGAACAATTTATCCTCATTCTTCCCAAAGCCATGAAAACTGTTAGCTCCCTGGTTTCCTTCTGCACTGTGTGTGTGTGTGTGTGTGTGTGTTGATCCTTCACTGAACAGAAATCAAGGGCTGTACTTACATCGTGCATGGAGTCTAGAAGCTTGGTCAGTTGGTAGAACCTCTGCCAGCTCTGCCCGGAATTGTTGGGACACTTAGTTACCATCTTCCTCAGCTCTTTGATGTAATTTGCCCTCATTTCTTCAAATGCAGCCTGGCTTTTGAGCCCATCCTTTGGAACTGTGTTAAGGAATACAGACATATAAATTCCTAGGATGAAAAAACAGCTTTAGCACCTTAGCAGTTAAATGGCCTTGAATATTTTAAGCTGGCATACTGATTACGACATTGGAAATGAAATCTCAGCTGGAATTAATTAACTGGAATGAATAAATATGATCGTTATCCACCGGTAAACACTTGTACATATTCCTACCCAAAAGAAGAATAATTTTTTATATATCAGATATACGTTATTACTTTGCTCACTTAATCCTGACATCAATCTTAGGATATAACCCTTATATTATTCTCATCCTAAAGATGAGGAAACTGGACTGAAGGTAGATTCATGTACCCAACCAAGTGCATAATAAATAAATAGCAAGCAGGGGCAGAGTAAACTGAGGTCTGGTTTCAATGCCTACATCTTAACCACAATGCTATGTGGCCTGTCACCAAAGTGTTCCATGAATCTTAACCTGTCAATGCTTCTGAGGTAGGAAAGCATATTTCTATTTTTCAGGACAACCGAAAGAGCCAGAGACCATCTAATCAGGTTGGTATTGGAAAGCAATATCTTTATATTCAAGTTCTAATATCAGACATCCTCAGAAACTGACCTCTACTAAGGGAAGGATGCTATATACAAAGAAGCACTTCCTACATTCTTTGCTTTGCCTTCAGGGACCACCTGACTACGGAGGCTCTGTCATGTGAACTCTGCACTGGGTCCGTGTTCTGGTTTCTGAGTTGAGGGATTACCAACCGTGGCTCTGCCCTCAAGACAAGATTTGAAACTTTCAGAGAATAAAACCATAATTGCTTTTATCTTTGGTGAGGTAAAAAATTAACGATTATGTTTTCATCTTTCTTTTTACATAGTGGCTAGGTTTAATATTTAAACAAAATAAAACTCATTTAAAAAGATTATTTTGGAGGCCAGGAATGTAGCTCAGTGGTACATTGCAAGGTCCTGGGTTCAATTTCCAGCACTCTCTTCTCCACTTTCCAAATAATACTTAGGGATTCAAGACTTCAAGTGCCTCCAGCCCTGCTGAAAGGCCAGGCTCTCTTATTCAGGACCAACATGAAGGCACTTTATCTAGAAAGGGTGTAAGGTAGGAGGAGGAGTCTGGCAGAGTTTAAACATATCTCCTTTGACAATCTGTTTGTATGTTTGCTCTTCACTATGGCCAACAAATAGTCATGTTTATGCTTTAACTGTGAAAAATAAGATCACTTAGAAGTTTCTTTTTAATAGATGAAGACCTAATGAAAATTCATCATATGATTAACATCTTGAGTTTTGAAATTGCTTTTACTTTCACTTCTTAATTACATATCATATTTGCTATTTTTTCACAACTGGTATGAATAATAATTTCCTTTGGTCATCAGCACTTTAGAATGGTCAAGGACAGTTTCTGAATATTATATTTGACCCTGAAAGTCAGGCACACCACTGTTTCCAAATAAACCTATTTATCCTAAATAAAGATATGAATGATCTTACAAATTAGCTTCTGCTATTATGTTAATAATCTCCTTGAGTTTAATTATTTGAGCTTTTGAAGTTTATTTAAATCTATTTTTGTACTGGGGGGGTGGGGAATCACCCCCTAACAACAACTATACAAATTTCTAAGACTGCTGAAGTGTTAGTTGTGGTTTTAGGTATCAGAGATTCACATAAAGAGTTAAATGCCATCCATCAAATAACAGATTTTCCTTCCTTAAAATTAAAATCTTGTTTTAGAAGCATACGGAAGGAGCATAGAGAAGGATGTTAGTAATCAGGAAGCTGACAGTAAAACTCTAGATCCACTTTCTACCAAACTTTTCACACTAATTTAAAACTTTCTAAATGAAATAGAAAGTTTGCAAATAACAGCCTTCGCTGCCTATACAGATTAGTGTTTTGTAAGTTATAAAACCATATAAAACAAGCCTTCAAGTTTTTAATATGGATATTTATATGGATGTAACCCTATACATTAAAAATAATATATCACTTAAAGTGAATCAGAGTAGATTTCACTACTCCATTTCGATTATCTTTGCTGTATCAATGAAGATTAACTATATTTTTGATAGCTATCCTATCAGAAAGTATCAAAATGATATCTCATCAAATATTATCAAATATTATTAGTTACATTTTACTGCTGTAACTGAAATATATTGTACCAATGTCCCACCCAGACTTTTTGAGGTTGAAACAAACCAAGAAATAAAGGGAACCTAAGCAAAACCTCAAATTTTGGAGGTCTGCCCAGAGTTTCTGAATTTGCTTATTAAATGCAGCAGCTCTACTGGAAAGCATCCAGAATCTACAGGCTGGAGAAGAGCAGAGACAACTGAGGTAGAAGTTGGTCTGCTTTCCTTTGCAAGTATAAAGAGTAGGAGATTCTTTTGATGTCATTTAAAAACAAAAAACAAAAAACAAAAAAACCCAGAACTTTCTTGATATACTGGACATCAGGTGTGCAATTCAATCTTCCTCAATTAGAACAATTTTCATGCATTTTACAACAGACCAGCAAAATAAGTTCACTAAAAAGCCTGCAGTTCTGTGATTCATGAACTTCATATGTTTCCTCCTTTTTAATTTTACTTTTTTTTTGCATCTAAGAAAAGTCAGAATTGAAAGCACTAAGCTACTTGGGAGCTATTAAATCCATTCAGGTAGCCTCAAAATGATATCAGAATCTATTAAAGGCTAAAAGAGTAAATGGATGTAAAGGGATAAGACATTAATTAAGACTGAGTAGTCAAAATTTACAAAGAATTGGTAGCACAATTTTAGAAAACAGTATTCTGCTTAAATTCTATCATCTGTTATGTGTACGTGTGTAGGTATACGTATGTACATATGCATGTGTATTTCCTCCCTTACCAACAATGATCAATAGCATAGCTTGGAAAGTAGAGTAAAACCGCTTTCACTGAATTTGAGGATTATTGTTCCAAAGTTATGCTTCAGAAAGGATAAATTAGGAAAGTGAGACACCTTGATGGAGAGTGGGACAGAGACAGAAAACCCAATTCTGCTCTGTTGACCCTGCAGATGAGGGGTTGCGAACACCAAGGCTATAGGAGAAGAGTCTGGGTGCAATTAGTGAGGAATGGTGGGGCCTGCGGCAAACTGGAGAAAACATGCCCTGCCCAGGGCAGTCACATGCAATGAAAACAAAACAAAAGGCCAAAAGCAACCCCAAAAACCCATGTCGGCCAAACAAAACACAGCTGGGAAGTACTGGCTCCCTCCCTGCCCCGCCACCTCCGCTGTGGCACTCATCCTGCCTGATCCCTGCTCCTTCCTCCCCACGGCTGCATCTCCACCATCAGTATGTCTGCGCTCCTGTCCCTGGGAAAGCAGGGACAGCACCAACTGTGAAGCCCAAAGCCTGGGGTCCAAGTCCTAACTCACACACAACACTGGATAAATAGCCCTTCTATGCCTCTGGTTTGTCATTCTAGAATGGGGCTCACGGGAGAAGAGATACCCTTGAAGAGGGTCCCAAGGAGTTCCCAGGGAGAAGGGGAAGCTCAACTCAGGACAAGTCAGGGTCCCCAACATACATGACGGAAAAATCTCAGCACCTGTCAGCACAGAGAGGCACAGAGACTTATTTAGAAAAGCAAGAAATACACATTCAAGGGAGAATGTGGGCTGTCTTGAGAGTGAGATATGTTTTGGGGGTTCCTGGCTGTTTTACGGGAAACTTGGAGAGGGGTGGGCCGGGGAACGTATGTGGGGATGACATCATCAATCCGGTGATCACAAAATGGTCTTTGGTAGTCTGGTCACTTTCAGGATCTGCAGGCTGACTATTCTCCATTATCTAATTAAACATTAATGCTAGGAAGTCTCCTAAATGATAGGTTTCTCAAAATAATGTCCTTTTGCTTTATCTGTTTATTTGCTTAATCTGTTTATTGGTGGGCTAATTAACAGCAGACAGGTAGATTTATAGAGTTCCCAGAAATGTGGACGTGACAGGCCTGGGAAAGTATGCAGAACTTCTGAATTAAAGTTTTATTTCCTCGTCCTTCCTTTATGTCTTTTTTTTTTTTTTTTTTTTTTTTTTTTTTTTTTTTTTGCTTTTTCCTGTCTGTCGTACCTCGGGGCTGTCAATCTCCCTGACTGCCGCGAGCACTGCATTAGAGACCTGGTGGCAAACACATGCACAAAGCAGGTGCTCCGCACGAGCGAGGCGGGATTATCACCCACCTTGGCCCCTGCATCCCTGCTTTCTGCTCCCATCACTACCTGATCCCTCAGGCCCAGTCGGTCACTCTCCGCTGGAAATGACACATCCTGTGACCCATTCCGTGTGGCCGCCTTGACTCCTGAAGCCACTTTCCTGCGGAGGACTCTGCTGAAGCCTGGCCCTTCTCCCAGGCCCGGACAGGGCGGGGCACGAACAGGCTGCTCATTTCTGCTCTGCACTCAGCAATCTCTGCTCCGCGGGCCACGACACTCATGGTGGCACCTCTGCCAGCTCTTGCTGTTCAGGACATTTCTCAGTTTCCTCAGTGGCAACGCACCTGGCTCAGTTTTCCTGTCGGTACTGTCTCCTGGACCTCAGCCTCATCTCATGTGTACTTCCTCAAATTCTTTCCCCTCTGTTTGAAAATTCCTGTGTTGTCTGAGGAACAAGTGCGCAATGTCCTCGCCAAGACTAATCCTGTCCTCCCTCATCTGTCCTCGCACCTTACGCTATCAACTTTCTCTTCTCATGCTTGGTTTCAGAAGCCTAAAAAAAGCTTCCCATCAATCTGCAAGTCGCTGGCCATCTGGCACCTGTCCGATGCCGAATGGTCAACTCCCAACTTGCTCTGCGTAACCCCCACCATTAGTCATAGCCCTTATGGGAACCCTCAGCTCCTGGCTTCTTGTACTGTATTCTCTCCCAGTTCCTGGTCTGACAGCCGGTGTCTGTCCCCTCTGCCCCTGCCATCACCTTTACCAAAGCTCAACAGGCCCTTCTCTTTTCTTTATATCATGGCAACCCCATGAAACTTTTGAGCTGAAACTCTGATTTTCTATCTGCATAATTTATATCTCAAACCTGTCTTCCAAGTTCTAGTCTCAAATGTTCCTCATCTTTTGACCATTTCTATCAGGATAGAGCTGGCATCAAAAAATTAACCCATCAAAAAAAAAAAAAAAAAGAGAGAGAGAGAGAGAACCAATTTTACCCTCTACACAATCTTCCCCAAGTCCCAACATGAACATATTTCTATGACTGGCATTCCTATCGTGGAAGTCATTTTGCTGTGACCAAACCTGTGTCAGTTCTGGCAGACACCACTTTTATTCCCCCTTCTGGTCAGTTGCCAAGGACAACTCTGCCCTGATTCCTGAATGCATCTGCTCTTGTCCATCATCCAACCCATCAACATAAGCCAGCACTATGTGGCCACAGCTGCCCACTTGGTCAAGCTAAGCTCTCTGCCTCTCTCCTTCTCCTTCAATCCATTCTAGTGCTAGCAACATCTTCATGAAGCCATAAATACAACTTTGATCCTGTCACCCCCTGATCAAGAGCCTTCTGTATTACATTCCTTTGCCTCATAAAAGTTTGATTTTCTCAATGGGCATTGGATAATTTGTTCCAATCTGCATTCCAACCTTACTCCCCAGTATTCCCTAACCCAACAAATCTGATGCACCCTGAAAACTTAAATGAATACTTACATAAAATTTTAAAAATTAGGAGGCAAGACAACCATCTTCCCCTGAAATGAGTGCTATTGTACATGGCTACCACATTCAAACTGTCCCCTGACAGCAATGACGTCATGAACTTCATACCTGATCTATAAACCTTGCAAAGCCTTCCAAGATCCTGCTGTGACATATATCCCATGTGACATGCAACCCAGAACTGAATATGTTTTCCTTCTCCTAGCCACCATGACACTCCTTACCTTTACCACAATGTATTAAAGTTAT
>PVKS010017905.1:0-41086 GCA_004027875.1 Aplodontia rufa
GCACCTCCATCCCCTAATCCTCTGAAAGTCATTCAATTTGCAGTTTTGCTGGGTTAGCCGTCAGCCCTACTGCTTCCCCAAATATGTTAGCATCAACAGATGAGAGAAACCATTCGACCCTTGAGTCTCTGAGATTGGGAGACTTCACTAAACATAATTCTATCCATCTCCATCCATTTGATTTCAAAAGACATCATGTCGTGCTCTCTAATGGCCGAGTAGTATTCCATGGTATATATGTACCAAAGCTTTTGTATCCACTCGTCAATTGAGGGGCATCTGGGTTGGTTCCATAATCTAGCTATTGTAAATTGGGCTGCTATAAACATTGATGAAGCCACATCACTATAATATGCTGATTCTAAGTCTTTTGGGAAAATTCCCAGTAGTGGGATAGCTGGGTCATAAGGTGATTCCATTCTTAATTTTTTGAGGATTCTCCACACTGCTTTCCATAGTGGCTGAACCAGTCTGCAGTCCCACCAGCAGTGTAGTAGTGTTCCTCTTTTCCCACAGCCCATCCAGCATCTGTCGTTGTTTGTATTCTTCATTTTTGCTACTGTAACAGGAGTGAGGTGGTATCTCATGGAAGTTTTGATTTGCATTTCCCTGATAGCTAATGATGTAGAGCATTTTCTCATATATGTATGGGCTTTCTGAACTTCTGCAGGAGAGAAGTTCCTTTTGAGATCTTTAGCCCATTTATCGAATGGATTATTTGCAAGTTTGGATTTTAGTTTCTTTAATTCCCTATATATTCTGGATATTAGCCCTCTGTCCGAGGTGTAGCAGGCAAAAATTTTCTCCCATTCTGTAGGTTCTCTCTTGATGCTCTTGACTAGATCTTTAGCTGTGCAAAAACTTTTTAGTTTAATTGCATCCCATTCATTTAATTTTGATTTTACAGCATGCGCCATAGGAGTTCTATTAAGGAAGAAGCTGCCGACTCCTATAAGGTGTAGTGTTGACCCGACTTCTTTTTTGGCTAGAGTATTTTAAAGCCAAGCTTAGGCATCATAACATTGCACATTTAAATACTCCAATATCTATATTCAAAATGAAGACTTTTCTGAAATTACCATTTAGCAAAATAAAATTAATCTCTTAATGTAATTTAATGCCATTCCATATTCAAATTTCTTTGTCTACCAAGTACCTTTTTTTTTCAGTTGGATTATTCTAATAAATCTCCTCACGTTGCATTTAGTTGTTATGTCTCTCAAGTATATACTTACCTTTTCTTCCCTGGCAACTTGGGAGGCTGCGGTGGAAGTGGAGTGCCACCTGAACCCAGGAGTTCAAGAATAGCCTAGACAATGTAGACTGGGTCTTTGAAAAAAAATAATCTGAATGATTATTTTTACTATTTACTATTATTATTATTACTATTGGTGAATATGCTTCTTAAGTGTCTTTTAGTCTATAGCTATGCCATGAATCTCCCTCCTCTCTCTGTCCCTCTATCACACACACTCTCTCTCTGTGTTGTTGCAATTTTTTTGCCCAATAAACTTGGCTGCTTTTTTCTGCAGTTTTTGCTAACTGGATTGTATATCCCAGGCTTGTCATCTAATGTTTCTCTGTCCTAAGATTTCCTGTAAGTTGAGATTTAACCAGATGTATACTGGATTTTTTCCCAAGACAATTTCATGAGTGATAGTGTGTATATTTTTATCAAGTGGTGCAGAAGGTCTGATTGTTGTTCTTCATGATGTTAGCAGCCATTGATGATTATTGACAGGATCTGTTAACTCATTTGGGATCCAGAATGATGCTGTTCTCTTTTCCCCTCGGTGCTGGGGATTGCACCCAAGGTCTCACACACACTAAGTGCATGCTCTATCACTGAGCCACGCACGCATCAGGACCATTTTTCACCCGTGGCACTCATTTCTTTGTTTTCTTAAACTATATGCAAATGTGAAATACTTTTAGCCAGTCTGTGGGGAAATTGTTTGATTTTCATCTATTATAAAAAAGAACCTATGGGGAACTTTATTGAACAAACATAAAGGTGAGGATTTAAGGGTACATACCTGCATTCTACCACAGTAATTTTTACTCTACTTTCTGGATGTGTAAGGATAGAAAAGACACATCAAACTGACTAAATAAAACCTATTTATATCTTGAAATGTTGACAGACCTCCCAAGGGATTATTTAGAATGTCTACCTCATATAAGATGGCCTCATCATCTAATAAAAATTGGCCTCTTTGATTCCAAAGTTATGTATAATACATATAATTGTGTTTATTTGTTTTTGCTGCTATAAAAATAACTTGTTTTTTTTAAAAATGGAAGTTTCTGACTAATACTGCAACTAAATCAGTGCAAATATTAAAAGTAATCATTAGCTGAAAAAAGAAGCAAAGGATTTCATTTCAAGCATAAAAATATAAAAAGTATGTGCAAATCCAGTTTCATCTAGTATCAGTCAACTCTTTAAATTCCATAGTCATGTGGCACTTGGATGTCAAGCGGGAACAAATTCAGTGCTCTTCTCTGGGCCACTTCTGGACATGTGTAGATCTGCAAGAGCTAAATCATGTGCACTCAGGTGGGTCCTGTCACTATTCTTGTTATATTAATTCTATATTTAGTAATTCTTGTTTTTGTGCAAGACTGTTTTTTATGGGAAAGATTTTTTTAAATTAGTTTGGCATAGTCTTACATATTAGAGAGAATTGTTACATATTCAGGCATGCATGGATATTGACATAGTGAGATAGTAAGTTATGGCTGATCTTGGATCAGGATCTACCCTACTTCATCCATCCCCCAAACTCATGTCTGCTCTGTAATCCCATCATACTATAGTTTGAAATGAACATTTACATGTGTAATAATTGTTGACAATTCTGAGTTTTTCTGCCTGCCTGTGTATATAGGAAGGCTTCTAATGGGAGTTGAGTATTCCCCATTGTAGTGATAACCCCTCTTATCCCTCTTTCTTCTCTCTGCCTCCCTCCCTTCTCCCCCAACCTTCATAGGTATGGTTTCCCCAGCTTTTGTGGAGTTTCAACTGTGGTAAGTTTAATATTTAAACTCAGCTGACTATCATCCTGTCATAGGCTTTACACTAGCTTCCACATATGAGAGAAAACATTTGGCCCTTAAGTGTCTGAGTTTGGGATATTTCACTCAGCATATTTTTTTCCATTTCCATCCATTTGACTGCAAAATGCATGGTATTGATCTCTCTAATAGCACAGTAGACTCCATTGGGTATACCATAATTTTTTAATCCATTCATCCAGTGAGGGGCATCTGGGTTGGTTCCATAGTTTAGCTATTGTAAATTGAGCTGCTACAAACATTGATGTATCTGTGTCTCTGTAGTATCCCCATTCTATCTCTTTTGGGAAAATACCCAGGAGTGGGATAGCTGGGTTGCAAGGTAATTCTATCCCTAGTTTTTTTCTTTTTTCAGGACTGAAGACCAAACTCAGGGCCTTGCACATGCTAGGCCTGCACTCTGCCACTGAGCTAAATTCCCAACCCCCATCCCTAGTTTTTTGAGGAGTCTCCACACTGCTTTCCAGAGTGGATATACAAGTTTGCAGTCCAACCAGCAATGTGTTATTGTTTCTTTCTCCCCACATCCCCTCCAGCATCTGTTATTGTTTGTATTCTTAATTTGTGCCCTCCCTCTATTTTTAAGAGAGAGAGAGAGAGAGAGAGAATCCACTTTATTTAGTCTTTCACGTGGCTTTCGTTGCTCTGACACTTAGTTGTGTACATGGTGCTGGGGTTGGAACCGACATCCTCGTGCATACCAGGCAAGCACATAACCACTGAGGAACAACTCCAGCCCTATATTTAATAATTCTTCTGTAAAGAGAAAATTTGTTCATTAAGTAGCTGGTTATTCTGAGGTACAGAGTACAATTAATATTTCACTTTATTTACCAGTTTCAAATTTAACAAGTTGGTTCCTTCAAAATGGACCAATTAGTTGGGTTTTCTGAAGTATCGTTTTAAACATGTGGCTCTAAGTGTATTTGATTTGTTTTATTTTGTTGCAGTGATTATCTTTGTGGATGCCCAAATTGGCCCATTCTTATTCAGTGAGAGCTTGTTCAAATGGACCCTTGAATCCTTCTCACGTGAACCTGACAGTCTCTTGAATCAACCCCTTCTCCAACAAGTCCTATCAAATGCATATCATTCCTTTTGATGAGGGAAGATGCATAGAAAACACAATATGGCCACTAGAGTTCTCATTGCTCTATATTGCTTTAAAATGAACTGAGCAGGGACTGATATCTCCTTTCCTGACTCAGACCTAGGAAGCCATTTTAGTCTACAGACAAAATATCACCCAATTTTAAAGGGTTATGTAAAAAAGAAATAAGAAGTGGGGAGAAATGACATAGAGTCTGGAGAGACATGTCTAGTTTAAGATCCTTGCTAGAAAAAAATCAAATCTTTCTGATCAGAAAACATCTCAGGGTCAAAAATTACCTAGGGCATCTCTGGATAGGGGAGATGATATCCTGTGGCTCCCTCTGCCACTCTTAGGGACCTCATTGCTCCAAATTCTGCCAGGATATTGCCCAAGTGGTATGGAAAAAGGTCACAGACAGAAAATTTTAAGAAATCTTAAATCAGAAGTTAATAAGGATAAAAATTCTACTTTAAAAGGGGGCTGAAGCATGCATTTGAATGGGGTCATAGTGTCAGTCCTGTAAAATATGAAGGATTAATCATTTTGTGGGGACCTTGATTCTCTTTCTGTCACTACCTCATTTGCTCTGTTTTATTGTGGAGTAACTATTTTTGTTTCTACTGATCAATCAGAGTTTGGATTCAGGAAATGCTCCTTCATTACTGCTCTGATAAATTAACACAGTGATTATTCCCAAGAAGGCTTGATTGGAACTTCCCAATTTCTTTTGTCCTTTTAATTAAGAAAAATAAGTTAAGGCCACCTTATACAGAAAAAATTCCCACTGTCCAGGATGAATAGCAAAGTTTTTTGGATATCTTGGTCACCTTACTCTCTGAAACTTGACTCATGCTCAGAGTCCCCAAAGCCATGATTCTGCCTGCTTGTCTGCAGAGCTGTCTGATTAAAGGAGATTGCAGTCCTCTCAGACACCTCTCCCGGAACCCAGCTCCCAGGACCAGGTAACTGGTGTTCAGGTCCCTGAGGCATTAGGAGGATGTACTCTGGAGTTAGACTGTGTGGATTCAGGTTCTAGCTTCATCAGTTGCCGACAGTGTGACCTTGGGCAAGAATTTAATTCTTTTGTGTGTGTGTGTGTGTGTGTTTTAGTGATCTTACCTCTAAATGGGAGGTTATATTAATTTCCTGCCTAATAAAAATGCTGTGAGAATTGAGCCAAGCAATGTATGAAAAATTCTTAGCGTGATATTTGAAGTTTGGGTACATATTAAGTGACCAGCAAATGAAATTTATTATTATTTTTCTTTCTCAGGGCAAAGAAATCTTTTGAAACAGAAATAGTTCAACTCTGGATGACAAAAGTTCAGTCTCAGTCATTATCACTCACGAGTACAGCTTCAATATTGTATTGCATTCTCTTGTCTGAAATTATAAATCTTGTTGTTTCTAGAAATGAAGGCATGCTGGCTGGCTTTACTTTTCAGAAACCCTTAAGTGAGAGGTAGAAGGATCACTTGAGCCCATGAGTTCAAGACCAGCCTAGGGAACATTGGGAGACCCTGGTTTAAAACAAACAAACTAAACCCAATAATCCTTATGGAGCCATTTTAGTAGGAGAATCCATCAGACAACAGGATTTGGGATAATCACCCTAATTCCTTTTTAGTAGGGTTTTCTATTTTTTAAAAAATTTTTAATGAAGAAATTGAGTTGTTATACAATCATAAATGCATATAAAGTAATAATATGATATGCATTTAATCCTAAACCAGAGTTATCCCCATATTGCCCACATCACAGTCTCTTGATTCTTCTATATTTCACCTCTATAACAGATATAAATATCCTTACATATATTTTTATATATACATATATATATATAGGATCATGAATTATGATTTCCAGAATTAAATGATTGCATAAGTATTATTTCGCTTACAGGGGGTGGGTAAAGAGTATGCTACGTTGTTGATTGTCTCCCTAGAGCCCCCCCTATCCTCCCTCTCTCCCTTTCCCCTCCCCCAAATCTGTCCTCCCTCCCAACATATATATGGTTCCCCGAGATTGATTATGTGTTGCTACACCTTTGGTGGGTCTAATACATGAGTTTGACATCCTTTACCTGAAGTCTGGGTTTTGCTCTATCCTCCACAAATGAGGGAAAACATTCGATCCTTGAGTCTCTGGGTTTGGCTAACTTCGTTCAGCATGATTTCTTCCATTGCCATACATTTACCTTCAAAGGCCGCAATATTGTTGTTTCTAATATATGAGCAGAACTCCATTGTATATATATACCAGAGCTCTTGGATCCATTCATCCAGTGAGGGACATCTGGGTTGATTCCATAATTTAGTTATTGTAAGTTGAGCTGCTACGAACATTGATTTTGCTGTGTCACTGTAATGTGCTGATTCTAACTCTTCTGGGAAAATACCCAGAAGAAGGATAGCTGGGTTGTATGGTGGATTCAAACCTAATTTTTTTTGGAGGAGTCTCCACACTGCTTTCCAGAGTGGCTGTACCCATCTGCAGTTCTGCCAACAATGTACAAAATATTCCTATCTCCCCACAACCTCTTCAGCATCTGCTATTGTTTATATTATATTATTATATTATATTATTATATTATTCATCTTCGACAGTCTGACTGGAGTGAGGTGAAACCTTAAGGAGGTTTTGATTTGCATTTCTCTGATTGCTAGTTATTTAGAACACTTTCTCATTTATTCATTGATTTGCTCAATTTCCTCTGTTTAGAAGTTTCTGTTTACCTCTCTGGCCCATTTATTGATTGGATTGGATTGTTTGTATTTTTGATATTAAGGTTTTTGAATTCTTTGCAAATTTTGGATATTAGTCCCCTGTCAAAGGAATCACAGGCCATGATTATCTCCCTTTCTGTAAGTTCTCTCTTGACAGTTTTGACCAATTCTTTGGTTCAGCAAAAATTTTTTAGTTTAATGGCATTTCACTCATTGATTTTTGACTTTAATTCTTTCTCTTTGGGAGTCTTATTGAGAAAGCCTTTGTCTACCTTCAAATGAGGCAGTGTTGGTCCTAATTTTTTTCTACCAGTCGAATGGTAGCTGGTTTAATTCCTAGTTCCTTGATCCATTTTGATTTGATTTTTCTGCACCATTGTCCAGCACCAATTTTTGAATAGGCTGTCATTCCTCCATGTTATATTTTGACCCTCTTTGTCAAGGATCAGATATTTAAAGATTTGTGGGTTTTTCTTAGAGTCTTCTATTCTATTCCATTGGTCTTCATTCCTAGTTTGATACCAATATCATCCTGTTTTTTGTTACTACAGCTATATGGTATAATTTTAGATCTGATATTGCAAATCCACCTATTTCATCTTTCTTGCTTAGTAATGTTTTGGCTATTCAGGGTTTCTTATTCCAAATGAATTTGAGAATAGCTTTTTTTGTATATCTGTAAAGAATGATATTGGTTTTTTTTTTTTGTTTTTTTTTTGTAAAGAGAGAGGGACAGTGAAAGAGAGAGAAAGAATCAATTTTACTTAGTTTCTCATGTGGCGTTTGTTGCTCCAAGATTTCATTGTGTACGTGGTGCTGGTTTTGAACCTTCGTCATTGTACATGTCAGGCAAGCATGGTAACCTCTGAGGCACCACCGAGCCACTGCTCTGGTCCCTTTATTTAATTTTTCATCTGGTTTTCATTGCTCTGAACTCAGTTGTGTATGTGATGCTGGGGTTTGAACCTGGGTTCTTATGCATGGCAGGCAAGGATGATACCACTGTGGACATTGGTATCTTGATGGGGATTGCATTGAATCTGTATAGCAATTTTGCTAAAATGGCCATTTTAATTATATTAATTCTGCCTAACAAAGAACATGGAACATTGTTCCGTCTTTGCAGTTCTTGTTCAATTTCTTTCTTCAATGCTTGATAATTTTCACTGTGGAGGTTTTTACTTCCCTTATTAGATTAATTCCCTAGTATTTTATTCTTTTTGAGGATATTGTGAATGGGACCAATTTCCTGACTCCTTTTTCTGCCCCATTATTGTTAGTATATAGGAAAGTTATTGATTAATGGGTGTTGATCTTGTAGCCTGCTACTTTGCTAAATCTGTTTATAAGCTCAAGCAGTTTTCTGGTGGGGTTTTTTGGATCTCCCTGATATAGGATCATGTTGCCAGCAAAAAGGGATAATTTGACTTTGACTTCCATCTATTGGCTGATTGCTCCAGCTAGGGTCTCAAGGACTATATTGCCTGAAAGTGGTGAGAGTGGGCAGCCTTGTCTTGGTCTGAAGTTTAGTGGAAATGCTTTCAGCTTTTCTCTGTTTAGTATTACACTAGCTGGGGGTTTGTCATACATGGTCTTTACATAATTAAGTTCCTTTGATCCCTAGCTTCTGTAGAGTTTTTTTTTTTTTAAAGAGAGAGGGACAGTGAGAGAGACAGAAAAAGAGACAAACAACTCTATTTAGTTTTTTACATGGCCTTGGTTGCTCCAACACTTAATTGTGTATGTGGTGCTGGGGTTTGTATCCGGGTCCTCGTGCTTGCCAGGCAAGCACCGAAACTGCTGAGCCACTGCTCTGCCCCTTATGTAGAGTTTTGAGCATAAATGGGCACTAGATTTTATTGAAGGCCTTTTCTGAATCAATTGAGATGATCATATGGTTTTTGTCC
Source organism: Aplodontia rufa (assembly GCA_004027875.1). Classification (NCBI taxonomy): domain Eukaryota; kingdom Metazoa; phylum Chordata; class Mammalia; order Rodentia; family Aplodontiidae; genus Aplodontia; species Aplodontia rufa. Next base: position 8,805 of record PVKS010017905.1, read on the forward strand.
TTAATTCTGTTTATGTGATGAATCACATTTATTGATTTGCATATCTTGAACCAACCTTGCATCCCTGGAATGAAGCCCACTTGATCATAATGAATTTGCTTTTCTTTCTTTTTTTTTTTAAAGAGAGAGGGACAGTGAGAAAGAGATAAACACAATCAATTTCATTTAGTTTTTCATTTGGCTTTCATTGCTCTAAAACTTCTTTGTGTATGTGGTGCTCGTGCTGGGGTTCGAACCTATGTCTTGGCACATGTCAAGCAAGTGCTGGAACCACTGAACCACTGCTCTAGACCCATGAATTATGGTCTTAATGTGTTTTTGAATATGGTTTGCTAGCACTTTAGTAAGGATTTTTGCATTGATGGTCATCAGGGATATTGGTCTGTAGTTTTTTTTTTAATGTGTCTTTGTTGTATTTTGTTATCAGAGCTATGGTTGCTTCATTAAAATGTAGGAGAATTCCTTCCTTTTCAATTTTTTGGTATAGCTTAATAAGGAGAGGTGTTAACTCCTCCCCATAGGTGTGGTAAAACTCAGTGGGGAATCCATCAGGTTCAGGGCTTTTCGTCTTTGGAAGGCTTTTAATTTGGCATATGGAGTTCAGTGCCTGTTATTGGGCAGTTTAGGATTTCAATATCATCCTGTATCAATTTAGGAATATTGTATATGTCTAGAAATTTGTCCATGTCTTCTAGATTATCTAATTGAGGAGTGTAGCTTTTCAAAGTATGCTCTGATAATCTGTTGGATTTTCATGGAATCAGTGGTGATAACTTCCTTTTCATTGGTGATTTTGTTGATTTACTTCAATTTCTTCCTTTTTAAAGTGAGATTAGCGTGTTAGGTCTATCAATTTTATTTATTTTTTCTAAGAACCAGCTCTTTGTTTTGTTAATTCTTTCTATTGCTTTTTTGTTCTTGATTTCATTGATTTCAGCTCTGATCTTAATTATTTCCTTTCTTCTGCTGACTTTGGGATTTAATAATCATTCCTTTTGTAGGGATTTGAGGTGGAACATAAGCTTATATATTCAAGATCTCTCCTGATTTTGAATCAGGCACAGTGTTATAAATTTCCCCTTAAGAATGCTTTCATGCTGTCTCAAAGGTTTCAATATGTTGTGTCTTTAATGCCATTCACTTCCATGAATTTCTTGATTTCTGCTCTCATTTCTTGGATCCATTCTTCATTTAATAGGGTATTATTCAGTCTCCATAAATATTAGTGCTTTCTGTTATGATTTTTGCTGTTAATTGTTAGGGTCATGGCATCATGATCTGAGAGGATACATGGAATAATATCTACTTTTTTATATTTTCTGAGATTTCCTTTGTGAACTAGAATATGATCTATTTTGGAGAAGGATCCATGTGCTGCTGAGAAGAAGGTATACTCAGCCAATTTGGGGTGGAATATTCTGTAGACGTCTATTAATTCCATTTGATTTATGGTGTTGTTTAGACTAGAGGCTCTTTATGTTTATTGGCTTTGATGATCTGTCTGTTGGTGATAGAGGAGTATTAAAGTCTCCCAGTATTTGGTTTTGTATCATGGAGTAATTTTTCCACATAGTTGGGGTGTTGGCATTTGGAGAGTATATTTTTACTATGGTTATATCTTCCTATTGCCTTGTTCCCTTTACTAGGATGTAGTGGCCTTCTTTGTCTCTTCTGATTAATTAGTTTGAAATCCACTTTGTCGGATATCAGTATTACAATACTAGCTTGCTTTTTTGGCCCATATGCCTGGTAGATTTTTTTTCCATCCTTTTACCCTCAATCTGTGTATATCATTGAGTGTAAGGTGGGTCTCCTGTAAACAGCATATTGTTGGATTTTGGGGTTTTTTTTTATCCAATCTGCTAATCTGTGTCTTTTGACTGGTGTGTTGAGACCATTCACATTCAGTGTTAGGATGGATACATGGTTGTGGTTCATAGTCATCATGTTTTATTAGTAAGTTCTGTGCTGTCTTGATTGTCTATTGATAGCATATACTTTTATTGAATTTCCTTTGCTTGTGGGTTTTGAAGAATGTTTGCTTGTTCTTCTATCTGGAGTTTATCTTTGAGGATTCTTTGTGATGATGGCTTTCTGTTTACAAATGCTGCAAGTTTGATCTTATTGTAAAATGTTCTTACTTCCATATTGAATTTGAAGCTGAATTTTGCTGGGTATTGTATTCTTGGCTGTAAGTTGTGGTCACTGAGACATTGAAAGATTTCCTTCCAGCGTTTTCTTTTTTTTTTTTTTAAGAACTTTTTTTTTTTTTTTTTAAAGAGAGAGGAACAGTGAGAGAGACAGAGAAAGAGAGAAACAACTTTATTTTAGTTTTTCACATGGCCTTAGTTGCTCCAACACTCAGCTGTGTACGTGGTGCTGGGGTTTGAACCCGGGTCCTCATGCTTGCCAGGCAAGCGCCGAAACCGCTGAGCCACCGCTCCAGCCCCCCTTCCAGTGTTTTCTTGTTTCCAGAGTCTGAACTGAAAAGTCAGAGGTAATCCTTTCTTTTGCCTCTGAATGTGATTTGGCATTTCTCATTTGCAGATTTTAATATTCTTTCCTTGATTTCCCTGTTATACATTTGAATATGTGTCTCGTGAGCTTTTCATTTGATTAGGCCTATTGGATGTCCTGTACACTTCCTGGATGAGCATTTCTGATTCTATTCTGAATTGGGAAATTTTTTCTTTAACTTTTTTGTTATGAATGTTGTTTATACCATTCGTTTGCCTTTCGATTTCTTCTTGTATCCCAATTACTCTTAAATTATTTCTTCTGATTTCATCCCAGACATTTTGAAAATTCTGGTCACGTTCTGTGAGTTTTTTTTTTTCATTCCTTTTTTTGTCATCTGTCCACTCAAGCTTACTAAACCTACTCTTGTTGTTGGAAGTTTTTTCTTCAAGAGCTGATGCTCTATTTTCAATAGAAATTAGTCTATTATTAAATTCTTCCATCATTCCTCTGATGTGATAGACTACAGATTTTAGCTCCATTACTTCTTTTTTCAATGTCTATTTCTTTGATAATAGAATTTTTCATCTCTTGAGTTTTCTTACTTGGGACCTTCATTAAATCTTCTTTTAGTTCATTATTTCTTCAGTAATCAGATCATTGATAATTTGTTCTAGGTTTTAATCCCCCTCCTTGTCCATGGGCTCCTTGGTAGGGGAAATGTGGTTTTGAGGTGAACTTTTTCTAGTTGATGCCTCATCTGTGAAAAGCTTCTTCTGGATCTTTCAATTGAGGTTCCCTGTGTGGTAACAAGGCAAGTCTCTGGGCACTCAGGTCCAAGGGTTTGGTCAGACACCACGTCTCTGATGACCACCTTCTTCCAGAAAGCTGCTTCTGCCTGGAGCCTCATTTTATTGCACCATTTGGATCTAGGTTCCAGGACTTAGATTTAGAACCTGATGGAGTTTCTGTGCAGTGCATTGGGTTGTTGAAGCTACATGGTAGGGATGCCTCACTGGGTTGGGATCCTGGAGATGCAGGGCAGACTGGAAAACACCAGCCTATGCCCTAACACTGGAATTTTTGGTTGTGGGGAAGGGCCCAATATATCTGGACCTGAATGGTATGTGTGACAGTGGGGCAGGTGTCCTCGTGGTGTCCTGCTCACATGTTGGCTCCAGGGCCAGAGTCCTGGCCCCACTTGGTGGCGTGGCTGTGTGGGTGCTGATTCCTTGGGGTGTGTCCTGTGCCTGCTGGGGCCAGGGCAGAGTCCTGGTCCCTTGCAGCAGCAGGCAGGGTCTGGATGTGGGGTCCTTATGGGTGTCTTGTGTGCCTCCTGTGTCTGGGGCCAGAGTCCTCTCCTGCTGGGTTGTGAAGCAGGGCTGGGTCCTGGCATGGGGTCCTTGGAGGTGTCTTGTACCTGCCAGGGCCATGGCTCTGGTTCTCCTGGCAGCCAGGCTGGGTCCAGGTGTGGTGTCCTTGGGTGTCCTGTGTACCTGCTAGGCCCAGGGCTGGAGTCCTGGTCCCACACGGTGATGTGGTTGGCCTGGGCCTGTGGTCATATGGTTGTCCTGTGTGCCGGCCTGGGTTGGGGTTGGGGTTAGAATCCTGGTCCCATGAGGTGGTGGGACTGGATCCAAACATGGTCTTAAGTGTGTCATGTGCACTTGCTGTGGCAGGAGTCCTGGTCCTATGTGTCAGTGGGGCTAGTTCTGGGCAAGGTGTTCTTGGGGTTTCCTGCCTGCCAGGTCAGAGTCCTGGTCCCCCCTAGTAGGGTTTTCTTTATGCAGAATCAGTGTATCAGTGTCATAAGACTCATTCCCAGCCAGATGCAGTTATAATTCCAGTGACTCAGGAAGCTGAAGCCAGAGGATTGCGAGTTCAAGGCCAGCCTCAGTAACTTAGCAAGACCCTGTCTTAAAATAAAATATAAATAGTCTGGTGATGTAGCTCAATGATAAAGCAACCCTGGGTTCAATTCCCACTACTAAACAACAACAACAATAAAATCCAAAAATGATTACCAATAAGTATTTATAGGCAGGTATCTAATATCTTCTATAACTTTAAATAAATCTTTTTATATTTAATATTTAGATGGATGCAAGGATAAGTTATGAAGAACACACATTATTGCTAGAGTTCACATAAGCATGATTGCTTATTCATTTTAATTTTCTTTTTTCTTTTTTTTTTAAAGAGTGAGAGAGAGGAAGAGAGAATCAATTGTTTAATTTACTTTTTCATGTGGTCTTTATTGCTTCATGTGTACATAGTGCTGAGATACCAACTTGCATCCTCGCACATGCCAGGCAAGTGCTGTAACCATTGAGTAACTACTCCAGCCAATTTTTTTTTCATTTGTTATTGATCGATATTAGTATGCTTGATATATTTTATTTCACATATTTTTATGTAAATAAATGCTCATAGAACAATTTATACATTTGGATGAAAAACATCCACAAAGTTCCTAGTATCCTTTACATAACTTGAACTAAATAGGAAAACTGAAAACATGAAACATTTATCTTTCTAGGTTATTGAAAAGCAAAGGCTAAAATAACATCATAAATTTTTAAAAATCTAAATTTATTGGTAGTACAAAAATTGAAAACAGTTTAATTTATGGTTATGTTGGGATTATGGGTGAAATTTTCTTTTACATCAATTTATGTTAAGGCTATTACAACTATCATGTCCAAAACTGAATAAAATTGAGCTATTGAAAAAAAATCACATTTTAATATATATGTAAATTAAATTTTTTTCAATTAATTCTGCATTATAAAGTACTGAAAAGCTATCCTAAAGCCTACATATTTCTGTAATTGCCTCTGGGACTAGAATTTTCAGAGGATTTTGTAATTATCATAGATAAAATTAAAGCACATAAAGCATCTGATTGGTTATTGATAATTGGCCAATAAAAAGATATAGTTATTGTGTAAAATGAATAATGAAGTGCTTTAATTTAGTTACCAGGAATATGGTAACTTCTCAGTTAGAAGAAAATAAGCCACAAATAAGCAGAGGTTCATTTGGTCTATCTCCTTAAAAAGGGAAAAAAATCATTAACACATGTACTATAGGTCTATGTTCCCAAACTTGCAGCATGTGCCTGGCCATGTTAGAAATTCAGGTCCATTACTCCCTCTGTATTAACCTTTTTCCCCCTTAGGATTGAAATTAAAGGTCAATACTGAATCTCTAAAGCTCTTAGAAGAAAACAGAAGACTTCCTTGATGTTGGCCTTGGTAAATATTTTTTAAATATAATATTTTTAAAAATATAATATAAAAATTATAAATATTATAATTATATTATAAATTATAAATATAATTTTTTAAAATATAACACCAAAAACTCTGGTAGCAAAAACAAAAATAAATAAGTGGAGCTACATCAAACAAAAAAGCTTCTGCAGTGTAAAGAAAATAACAAAATTGAAAGGCAGCTTAGAGAGTGAATAAATTATTTATAAACCATACATCTAATAATGGGTTAATATCCAAATTACATAAGAAATCCATATTACTCAAGAGTAAAAACCACAAATAATACAATTTTCAAGTGGGCAAAATCCTTGATTAGATATTTTCCCAAAAAATACATAAAATGGCCAACAGACATATGAAAGAAGTCTCAACATCAGTAATTACCAGGGAAATGAAAATCAAGACCACAATGAAATATCATTTTACACCTGTTAGAATAACTATTATAGTAAAGACGCAAGAGCTGATAAAGATGTGGAGAAAAGGGAACCGTTGTGCATTGTTGATAGATATATAAATTTGTACGGCTTTTAGGGAAAACAGACAGCATTGGGGGTTCCTCAAAAAGTTAAAAATGGAGCTACTATATAACCCAGCAACGCCTCTTCTGGGTGTATACTCAAAAGAAACAAAATTAGTACCTTGGAAAGTATCTGTGCTCCCATGTTTATTGAAGTGTTACTTACAATAGCCAAGATGTGAAAACAACTTAGGTGTACATAGGTGGATGAATGAGAAAAGAAACTATGAAGCTGTGTATGCACACACACACAAGGGCGTATTATTCACCTTTAAAAAGGGAAAGCCTACAATTTTTGACAACATGGGTGAAAATGAAGGACATTATGCTAAGCAACTCAAGTCAGACACAGAAAAATACTGCCTGGTTTCATCTACGCGTGGAATCTAAAAAGCTGAATACATAGAGACAGAGTACAACAGTGGTTACCAGGTGCAGGGAGCCAGGGAAATGGGGAGATATTGATCAACAGGGGCAAAGTTGCAGTTATGAATAAGGATAAGTCTAGAGATCTAACATACAGCCTGATGAGTACAGTTAGTGATACAGTGTTGTTGTAATAACACTGTGTAGTTATTAACACAGTATTTGCTAACACAGAAATTTGCTAAGGGGCAACATACCAGGTGCTCTTTTTATGCATGTACACATGCGCGCGCGCGCACACACATACACACACACAGGCAACCATGTGTGGAGATGGATACATTAATTCATTTAACTGTAGTAGCAGTTCACTGTGTATCTCAAAACATCAGTTTGTACATCTGTTATTTGTGTATGTATGTATGTGTTATGGTTTGGATGAAAGGTATTCCCCATGGGGCTGGAGCGGTGGCTCAGTGGTTTCAGCGCTTGCCTGGCAAGCACGAGGACCCGGGTTCAAACCCCAGCACCACGTACACAAATGAGTGTTGGAGCAACTAAGGCCATGTGAAAAACTAAATAAAGTTGTTTAAAAAATGTTTAAAAAAAAAAAAAAGAAAGGTATTCCCCAAAAGCTTGTTTGAGACAATGCAAACATACTTGAGGTGAAATGATTGGGTTCTAAGAGCCTTGACCCAATCAGTGAGTTATCACCTCACAGGGATTAACTGGTAACTGTGGGCTGGTGGGGCGTGGCTAGAGGAGGTGGGTCATTGGGGGTGTGCCTCTGGATATATATTTTGTATCTGGGGTTCAATCTCACTTTGAGCCCTGAGGAATGGAACCAGCAATCTATGGACTAAGACCTCTGAAACTGTGAGTCCTCAAATAAACCTTTCCTCCTAAATTGTTCTTGTGGGATCTTTTGGTTGCAGCAACAAAAAGCTGACTAAACCAGTATGTATGCATATGTATATTTATTTATTGGTACTGGGGATTGAACCCAGGGTTGCTTAACCACTGAGCTACATCCCTAGTCCTTTTATTTTGTATTTTGAGACTTGGTCTCACTCAATTGCTTAGGGCCTTGCTAAATTTCTGATTCTGGTCTTGAACTTGCAATCCTCTTGCCTCAGCTTCCTGAACCACTGGGATTACAAGTGTATGCCCCGCACGTTGTATATGCTTAATACATACAATTTTTAGCCAGGCACAGTCACATATGCCACTAGTCCTAGCACTGGGTGGGAGGATCACTTAAGACTACGTTTCTTTTTTTTTTTCCTAAAGATTTTTAAATTGGTGCATTATAGTTGCACATGATGGGATTTGTTATTAAATATTCATGTGTGCACACAATACACAATATACCAATACAATTTGGCCAGTATCACTCCCCAGCACTTTCTCCTACCCCTGCCACTTTAACCAGGTTTTTGAAGTCAGACTGGGCAACATAATGAGCCCTGTTTTTTTTAATAGCTATATATATATATATATATATATATATATGTATATATATATATATATATATGCACATTGCATATATATATATTGCATATATATATACATATATATTACATTAAAATTAATACAATCATGTTAAGGGGTTTGAACTGACATATACATACATACCTGTCCTGTTGAAACTGGAGTTTGAGATTCTCTATTTCTGCTGGTGGGTGAGGTCTTCAAAAATTGAAGGCCTCTGCAGCCAAGAAAACCCATTTTAGTGTTAGCAGCTATCACAGTAGGGGTGTCTGTTGACATAAACTCCAAGGGTCACAGTCAGCAAAGCCAGATACTTTTCCGTTACTATTGAGTGATGAGTTGCATTTTTTTTTTTTAAGAGAGAGAGGGACAGTGTGAGTGAGAGAAAGGAGATAATCAATTTTATTTAGTTTTTCATCTGGTCTTCATTTCTCCAACACTTTGCTGTGTATGTGGTGCTGGGGTTTGAACCCACATCCTCGCATATGCCAGGCAAGCGCCATAACCATTGAGCCACTACTCCAGCCCAGAGTTGAAGCTCTTAATGGCTAGTCATGCTCTATAGTGTTCTAGCAGACCTCAGCAGCTCACTAACAATCTCTTTCCTGGTTCTTGTCTTGCAAATTCAAAGAATGAAATCCACAGACAATAAGGGAAGACAAAAGTGAAAAGACTAGGATTTATTCAAGTTAGAGGGAAAAAAATATATATGCAATTTTCATGAGAAAAAATTAAAAAATTAAAGATCAATATCAAGTTAAACAAACGGGCTGGAACCATGACTCAGCAGTTATAGCACTTCCCTGGCATGTGCAAGGACTTAGGTTTGAACCCCAGCACCACATACACAACTAAATGTCCGAGAAGCAAAGACCAGATGGAAAAAATAATAATATTGATTCTCTCCTTTCTTAAAAAAAATGAAAACATTTTGTATCCTCAAAGGAAATAATAACTATTTTTCCAATTTAAATTAAAGATATAAGATAAACAGAATCACAGTACCTCAACAGCGTCCTGTCTTTAATGTACAGTGATGATGAGAATTTTAGTTGTAACCTGTGGGGCTATGCTTAAAACTTGTTCCTTCCTGTCACATTACCTGGGACAGTTTAGTTCAACCAATATTTATGGAGTCCTTGTTTCAAACTAGATATTATGCCAGGAGCTAGAGACTCCAAGATTATAAAAATGTTTGTCCCCCTTATTCCCATAGGTCAATGATATTTTGTTTATTAAGTCTATTTAAATAACTTTGAAATACTACAAAAGGATTTAAAACACAAATGCATGTTGAATAGTTATAAAGCAAATACAGGTATAACCACCTCATCATGAAAAGAAAGAACACAGATAATAGTGTGATGATCCTTCCTACAAAGCAAGAGATAAGACCATGTTAGTACCCATGAAGTGCCTACCACCCCCTGTGACTCGTCCCCATAATATTCCTTTCTGTCTTCCCTAGAGGCATTTTCTCTATGGATTCCACAGTAATTACATCTTTGTTTAGTCTTCTATGAATGTATCCCCTAAGTAATACAGCTTAGTTTTGTTCGTTTATTTTTTTTTTTTAAAGAGAAACAACTTTATTTAGTTTTTTTTTCACATGGCCTTTGTAGATCCAACAGTTGTGTACGAGGTGCTGGGTTTTGAACCCAGGTCCTTGTGCTTGCCAGGCAAGTGCTGAAACCACTGAGCCACCGATCCAGCCCCTGTTCATTTATTTTTTAAGAGAAAGATGTCGACAGAGAAAGAGAGAGAGAGAGAAGGAGAGAGAGAGGGAGAGGATCAATTTTATTTTGTTTTTCATTTGGTTTTCACTGCTCTGACACTTAGTTGTATATGTGGTGCTAGTGTTTGCACCAGGGTCCTCACACATGCCAGGCAAGCATGATATCCCTGAGCCACCACTCCAGCCCAATTTTGTTTGCTTTTAAACTTTACATTAAAACAACTTTGCTATGTTTGTTATTTTGTGTTTTGTTCCTGTTATTCAGCATTCTACAATTCATCCAGGCTGCTTCTTGCAGCTGAAGTTTATCCATTTTGATTACTGTTATACCACAATTTATTTATCCATTCTGTTGACTGGTCCCAGAATTCCCCAGAGGTCAAGAACCTCAGGGAATGATCCTCACTGTTGGTGTCCTACTTGATGTTCTAAACCAGTTAACGCTCAGGATCTTTTCTTCCAGTCAACCTCACTGCACATGCTATTATCCTTGATGTTGTGTCAACTGAAAAGGAAAACATTCAGGGATCCTGGAAGTCTTTGATTTAAAAAAAAAAAAAAGATTAACCAAAAGCAAGTAATCTTTTTAATAATGTTTTCTATGTTCATTTTATTCAAGGTGCTGCATAATTTAAATTTTATTGGTGATATGAGTGGGAAGTTATCAGAAGATAATCAATACTATCTACTTCAAATTTTTTCTTTAAGGTCTTTTTTTTTTTAAGAGAGGGACAGTGAGAGAGAGAGAGAGAAAGAGAAAATCAATTTTATTTAGTTTTCCATGTAGCTTTCACTGCTCCGAAACTTCGTTGTATACATGGTGCTGGGGTTCAAACCTGCGTCCTCGTGCATGCCAGGTAAGTGCTGTATCTGGTGAGTCACTGCTACAGCACCTTCTTTAAGGTCTTATTCCTAATTTCTACTAGTTAGGTAAACATTTTTTTATTTCAATAGAGGCTTTCTTTCTTTAGAAAAAAAATCCACATCATTTTCTTTAAAGTCAGTATTAATATGAAATTCAAATCCCTTCATATGTTAATTCTATCGTTCAAATTTATGTCCGTAATTGCGAATATTACACTATTTAATCTAAGGATAATCAAAATGAATAGAACTACGGTCAGATCAAAGTGGATTTTCAACACATGCAGCACCAAAACCAAATGGAGTAATTTAATACTGCCTAACATAATATTCAATATTCATGGAGTACTTCCCTCAGTTTCTTCAGACACAGTTATTTTTTCTCTATTAAGCACAAACCTAAATAAAGAAACAGATGTTACTGCATATCAATTTTAACACCTGGATATTTTTACCATATATGAAATTTTCAAAGACATATTTGCTCATTCTATAATAAAATTTTAAGTGCCTATTATGTACTGTATTCGGCACTAAAATACAAAAGCAAATACCACCCCCACCCCCCCCACCCCCGTTCACCAAATAATTGGCCTCTTACTGATTATTTGGGTGGCAAGAAGTTGGGAAAAGAGACCTACAGAGGAAAATTACTAAATAGTGGACTATCATGCAGCGATCAAGGTAAGCCTGGAGTGCAGGGGGAAACGGAGGGGAGAGCATGTGCCAATGATAGGTGAGATTTTGGAAAACTTCCTGGAGCAGCTGAATCTGAATAATAGTAAGTGCCAGGTGAAAGAGACAACCAGGACATTTCAAAGAAAGGGACAGGAAACACAAAGTTCCAGAAATGAGAAAAAGCATCTTATGATCCCGGAGTTGCAAGGGGCATAATATGACTAACTTGGGTCGGAGGTGGAGAGAGGTAAGGGATGAAACTGGAGAAGAGGGTTGGTGCCATATCAGAAAAGGCCTATGGACCCAGAAGAAAGGCAAGGGATCGGGGGATGGGAGGAGGGAGGTAGGGGGTGTGGGGAAGGGATATTGAATAAATTGTATTGCTGAATTATGTACATCCTGGAATATGTGACAACTAATCCCATAATTATGTAAAACTATAATGCACTAATAAAAATAAATAAAAAACACTAAACAAAAGGCCTGTTGGCAATTGGAGTGGTTGAATAATGTGTCCCCAAAATTCATGTCCCCTAGAACCTCAGACTGTGACCTTATTTGGACATAGGATCTTTGTTGATGTGATTAATTAAAAGAAGTCCTTGTGAAGACCAAAGCAAGGAGTGAACGATGCCGTTTCAAGCCAAGGAATAAAAATCTTTCCAGGAACCACAAAAAGCAAGGAAGAGGCAAGGAAGGAAGCATAGCCCTGCCAGCATCTTCCCTTCAGGTCTCTCCATGCTGTAAAAAGACAAATTTCTGTTGTTTTAAGCCACTAAGCTTGTGGTAATTTGCTCAAACTGTCATGGAAAACTAATACAATTATGTTAAGGGGTTTGAACTGACGTATAGATACATACCTGTCCTGTTGAAACTGGAGTTTGAGTTGAGACCAGATTCTCCACTTCTGCTGGTGGATGGGGTTTACAAAAGTTGAAGGTCTCTGCAGCCAAGAAACCCCATTTTACTGTTAGTAACAGTGGGGAATGCCTGTTGGCATCAGTTCAGAGGTCACAGCCAGCAAAACCAGATTCTTCTCCATTGCTGTCAGGTGGTACGTTGCAGCTCTTAATGGCAGGTCCACAGTGTCCCAGCAGACACCAGCAGCTCACCACCAATCTCTTTCCTGGTTCTTGTCTTACAAATTTGAAGAATGAAATCCACAGACAATAAGGGACAACAAGAGTGAGAAGACTAGGATTTATTTAAGTTAGAAGAAAAGAGCTCCCACGTGGGTGTCAGGGGATCCAGTAGCAGGTTGGCACTTGAATGTACTAGTCCAGGGGTTTGTGTAAATCTGGGGCCGACATGATTGGTCTAAATTTATGTTAATCAGTTCTTGAAAAAGCACCAATGTTATTGGTTTGCCCTTGAGTTTGAACTTTCCTATAACTTCTGTTCAGGTTGGCACACATTCCATTTTCCTGATACTTGGGGCCTATCTTATTCAATATCTTATGAAAAGTGTTTTTTTTTTTTTTTTAGAGAGAGAGGAACATGAGAGAATGAATTTTTTTATTCAGAAATTTGTTGAACAAACAAGCTTCTAATGAAATAATATAATATATATAAACTCTAAAAATTAGATTTATCCCTAAGAGCCTCCCCCTAATTACCCACCCTTATCCCTCCCCACCCCTTCCAATACATCTCTACAAATGCCTTAGGTTGTATGATATTACACCTTATGTGGATTTAAAACATGATAATAGACTTCCTCTCTCAATGGCCAGGGTCTAGCTCCCAGCCTCCACAGATGAGTGGAGACATTTGACCCTAGGTTCTCTGGGTTATGCTTATTTCACTCAGCATGATTTCTTCCATAGCCATCCATTTATGTTCAAAGGCTGCAATATTGTTTCTAATTGCTGAGTAGAATTCCATGGTATATATGTACCACAGTTTTTGGATTCATTCATCCAGTGAGGGACATCTGGGTGTTTCCATAATTTAGCTATTATAAATTGAGCTGCTATGAACATCAATTTTGCTGTGTCACTGTAGTGTGCTGGAGAATCAATTTTTTAGCTTCTCCTGTGGCTTTTGTTGCTCTGACACTTACCTGAGTACGTGGTGTTGAGGTTTGAACCCATGTCCTTGTGCATGCCAGGCAAGCCCTGCAACCACTGAGCCACTGCCAACCCCTCATGAAACAGTTTTAATCAAAGAAGTGACAATATCAAACTGATAGTTGAAAAAGATCACTCTGACTGCAGTGTCAAGGATGAACGGGAAGAAAGAAAGATTGGACATAGGGACTCACTGGAAGGGCCCAGAGAGGGCAGCCTTAACTAGGGAAGTAAAAGGGCAATTGAGTAGAAGTGGATAGATTTGCAAGATATATACTAGATAGGTGCAATTGACTGAGCTTCATCACTATTTTTAGATGTGAAGGTTTGTGAAGGGTAAAAAGTCAAGGACTGACTTTGACGTACAGGCAAACTCACCCACAATCACTTCAAAGGGAACCGTTCCCATGCACGGATCCTGCAAATTCAGAAGGCATGGACAGGCATGCTTGCCCCACTGAGCCACTGAGTTAGAGCAATTTGGTTCTCTCTCTTTTTGAAATGATTAACATTTAAGTTTTTAGCTGATACACAAAAATTACACATAAAATGGAGTGCCATGTGATGTTTTGATATATGTATACACTGTATAATGCTTAAAGCAGGTGAAACTTATCTACCTCCTCAAATATTTATCATTTCTTCATGGTGAAAATGTTCAGAATCCTTTCTTCTAGTTTTTGAAATATACAGTGCACAATTGTTATGTATAGCCACCCTACTGTTTGATACCAATTCTCTCCTGGTCTGAACTAATATATTCAGAAACTTCAAAGACTATTTTGTGGGGTTGGCCTGAATTGTCCTACAGGATCAGAATTATTGTAACTTTATAGAGCTATATGTGAGCAGAATCTAGTTGAAAGAGGAAGGAAATGGATAAAATCCAAGAAAAACAATTCAGATAAATTTGGAAAAGTGAGTTTGAACAGCAAATTTCCTTTCAGGCCTGCTTATGCTTCTCATAAATGCCTTCTATGGATCCTGAGACAAACCCCCATATATTTAACTATTTGATATTTGATAAAAGGGGCAAAAGCATAGTGTGGAAGAAAGATAGCCTGTTCAACAAATGGTGTTGGACAAAATGGACAGTCATGTGTAGACAACTGAAGCTGGATCCTTATCTTTTACCCTGCACAAAAATTAAATCTAAATGAGTCAAAGATCTGGATATTAAGCCAACAACTTTAAACTTACTAGAAAAAGAAGTAGGGTCAACACTACAGGACATAGGAGTCATCAGTGCCTTCCTCAACAAAACTCCCATGGCCCAAGCAGTAAAGTCAAGAATAAATGAATGGGATGCAATTAAACTAAAAAGTTTTTGCACAGCTAAAGATCTAGTCAAGAGCATCAAGAAAGAACCTACAGAATGGGAGAAAAACTTTGCCTGCTACACCTCAGACAGAGGGCTAATATCCAGAATATACAAGAAACTAAAGAAACTAAACACCAAACTCACAAATAATCCAATCAATAAATGGATTACGGATCTTAAAAGAAACTTCTCACCAGAAGAAGTCCAGAAAGCCCATAAATATATGAGAAAATGCTCTACATCATTAGCTATAAGGGAAATGCAAATCAAAACTTCAATGTAATACCACCTTACTCCTGTTAGAGTGGCAAAAATGAAAAATTCAAACAATAACAGATGCTGAAGGGGCTGTGGGAAAAGAGGAACACTGTCACACTGATGGTGGGACTGCAAACTGGTTCAGCCACTCTGGAAAGCAGTGTGGAGAATCCTCAAAAAATTAGGGCTGGAACCACCTTATGACCCAGCTATCCCACTCCTGGGTATTTTCTCAAAAGAGTTAGAATCATCATATTATAGTGATACGGCTTCATCAATGTTTATAGCAGCTCAATTTACTATAGCTAGATTATGGAACCAACCCAGATGCCTCTCACTGGACGACTGGATACAAAAACTTTGGTATATATACTCAGTGGAATACTACTTGGCCATTAGAAAAGACGATATTATGATTTTTGATACCAAATGGATGGAGATGGAAAGAATTATGCTAAGTGAAGTATCCCAATCTCAGAGACTCAAGGGCCAAAAGGTTTCTCTCATCTGTGGAAGCTAGACTACATGGGGAAGCAGTATGTTAGACGGGTAAGCTAATAATAACTTCAAATTGTATGATTCTCAACGCAACAGGGAGATGACTCCCTAGGATACTTGGAGGCGTAGGGAGGGAGATGGGGGGGGTGGGTGAAGGAAGAACTCCTAGGAGACTGGAGGGTGGGAATATGGGGGAATCATCTCAGAAGGAGATCTCGGCCCTCCACGAGATATCCATTTAACGCAGGAGTTCTTCTAGGGGAAACAGCAACGGGGGAACCCAAGCTGGGCATCCATGATATGGCATTAGCCCTGGATAACTAAGTATTTATACATTGGTTCTTGAATGTTTGATAATGTTTCCCCCTCAATTGTATCTCTATATCGATCTAATAAAAAATATATAGAGTCTATTTTTAACATTCTATATAAGCTGGAAAAAAATAAATGCCTTCTGTGGGGACATCCTTAAATATATGATAAATATTTTTATTTGCATACTGAGGGACTTCTCTGCTTTTGTCATTATGCTATTTCACATTGTCATACCAGGTCTCTGGCTTGAATAAATGGTTGGATAACAGTGCCATTCACCAAGAGGAAAGTACATGAGGAAAAATAAATTGTTGTTGTTTTTTTTTTAATTTGAGTGCAGATTTGGACATTTTGCCTTTGTGGTGCCTATGGATTATCTAGGTGAGTCCAGTGTGGACACAGTACCTTGTGACAATATTTTGGATCAGAGTTTAGCTCAGGAAGCTATCTCTGCGCAAAGATTAATTGGTGTCATTTCCCCCCAACTAAGAATGGTGGGAAGACAGACATTTGAAGGTCTTCGTTATTCTAGGAAGGAAGAGAAACCTGCAGAAAAGTATAAGAAGAACTAGAGAAGTGGGAAGATTCAAGAAAGTTGGGAAAAGAAAGCATTTCAGGGAGACTCAAAGAATCAGCTATTAGGGGAAGCTGCTGTTGTTGACTTTGGCAAGAGATTTAAAGAGGTCATGGGTATTGAGGAGAGACTGTGGGTGGAAATCATAGAGTATGTTTCCAGTGAGTTGGCTGTGATAGGAAGAAAAGATGCATGGCGGTAACCAGAGGGAATATAGGATTAAGGGAAGCATTTGCTTGAATCAAATGGGAGAGATTTAAGTCTGTACACAGACAGAGGGAAGAAAACCAGCTAAGAGGATTCAAGATGGCAGATTAGAAGAAGGCTGCATTCCTAGTTGCTCCATGACTTGGGATTCAAGCAGTGGGAATACTGTTTCACAGTGAGGTGAGAGAAAGAGGGATTCCATTAAAGTTCAATTAACGCACAGCCAGAGTGTCTTGAAGACTTATAAATTCGAGTGCATTGAATGAGAAAGAAAGTATACTGGAGCAAAGCCAGTTGTGGCAGTAGTAGTGGCAGCAATGTTGGTTTACCACAGACGGAAGAGCTAACACACTGAAAGAAACACTCTAAACATACTTGGTACAGAAAAACCTGAGATCAGAAAAGCAACCTGAACTTAGCTGATACAGAGGCTGCACTGCAAACTCATGTTTAAGGCAGGAGCCATCTTGAGGCAGCTACGCTGTAGCTTGCTTCTGTGGGAGCCAGGAGATCATAGCAAACATTGCCATACTCCTCCAGCAAGCTCTTAGCCTGTGGCCTAGAGTGTATCTAACAGAACATGAGTGAAACAGGCACAGAGAAGATCATACCCAGGGGGATTCAAATCAGAAAAATGAGAGGGAACCTGATTCAGCTTTTCCTTTGAGTTTGGTGGCTCATATGATCAACTGAAGAGGGTAGGGAATCTGAACAGGAGGGTGTGACTACACTCAGGGACTAAGCCTGGGAAGGCTGTGTTCATGGCTCTCCTGCCCCAAGAGTAGACTTCCTGAGAGGCTCCTGAGATCCAGGCTCCTGGCAGAGATTGGCATCTTCATGGCCCTAGGGGTTTGCAGATCTAATATCTCCAGAGAAGATATCAACCAACAAAGACTCTGAGGCCTGATTAGACCTAAGGCTCAGCCCCAGGCACTCCCTTCAAAGAACTCTGCAACAGCTCCACCCTGGGAATGCCTTGCTCAGATCTGTTGAGATCAGGTCTGTTTCTCTTTCCTTTCTTCTCATAACAGCCAAATTTTCTTGCTCTTTCTTTCTCTCTCCCTTTACTTTGTTTCTCTAATTTTTCTCTTCCTTCTTTATAATCACCACCTGCTTCATATCTTCTTTTTACTTCATATTCTTTCTCCGTTCACCTTTATTTTTCTTTTCTTTTTTCTTTTTTTCTTTCTTTTCTTTTTTTGGGATGCTAGGGATTGAACCCAGAAGCACTTAACAACCGAGGCACATCTCCAACTCTTTATTTTTCATTTTGAGTCGGAGTTTCACAAAGTTACTCAGGACCCTGTTAAATTGTTCAGGCTAGCTTTGAACTTGCAATCCTCCTGCCTCAGCCTCCCAAGCTGCTGGAATTACAGGTGTGTGCCACCACGCCCAGCTCTCTGCTCACTTTTTGAACATTATAAACTATCTTCTACCTTGCTCTCATATTTTTTCTCTTAACTGTATTTTTACCATCTTTTAGAACTAACTAACTAACTCCTGCCCCCAGCATCCATGTTGTTGCAATTATTACTTCTGTGGATGACATATGACACCTGATGTTTGCTTTAAATTCAGTACCTTGTTATTTGTTGTTTTTATTGTTGACAATTTCTGACCCTAGCATTCCTGTTTGTATATGTTTGTGTGTGTGTGTGTGTGTGTGTGTGTGTGTGTTAATTAACATTGTAACTGTCATAGTAGGAACTATGCTGTAAATTATTTGCATCATTTGTTTCTATTGTTTATTGTGCTGGGGACTTACAGGGACTCTTCAAGTTCAGAGGGTAGAGAATTTCCTGCTGCACTAAACTCAGCCAAAAGAGAGCATACCTTATTCCACACACAAATTAAAGACATTAAAACTTCAGCTATACTTAATACAAAGAATAGAAGTGACAAAACCTCAAACCAGTGATCAGGGCCCAAGTATGAATGCCTAGGACCTTGGGACCCACTCACAGACATCCACTGCTATAGCAAGTGCAATTAACACAATCTGTGAATACCACACAGAATAGGGGTTCTGGATCTAGATCACTCTAGGACACATTGACAAGAGAAGACTCTGCCCTAAAAAGTCCACACGTAATAAGAGTGGAAGAGAAATCCATCCCAATAAAAGCATAAAACCCAACACAGGAATATAAGAAATATGAAAAAACAAAGTAACATGATGCCTCCTAAAGTTCATAATCATCAGAAACAGACTCCAAATATGTTCAGGTAGATTAAAATTAAATACCAGATGAAGAACTCAAAAGAATGATTATAAAACTATCAATGAATTCCAAGATAACACAGAAAAACCACTGAATGAATTAAAGACTTCATTATAGAATATGAAGGAGAAATTCAATAAGGAGATAGAGATATTCAAAACAACTAAGCAACTCTTGGAAATGAAATATACAATAAATCAGCTAAAGTGTTCAGATAAAAGTCACTCTAAGAGAGTAGACCATGTTGAGGACAGAATCTCAGAGCTGAAGACAAAGTGGCCAGCCTTGAACATTCAGATAGTATTAAACAAAATAAGTAATGATAATCAGAATATACAAGAACTCTGGCACAACATTAAGAGACCAAATTGAGAATCATTGGAATTGAAGAGGGTTATGAAATGTAGGCTAATAGAATAGATAACTTCTTTAGGAAATAATAACAGAAAAAAATTCCAAACTTTGAGAATGATATGGAAATCCAGAGATAGGAGTCATGCAGAATCCCAAATAGACAAGATAAAAGAAGAACCTGTCTATGAAACATTATAATTTAAATACCTTACAGCACTAGAATAGAATTTTAAAAGCCTCCAGACAAAACATCAGGTTACAGGTCACATTTAGAGTCAAGCCAATCATAATCCCTTATGATTTCTTAGCACAAACTCTAAGTCAGAAGGGCTTCCAATGGTGTGTTCTTAACACTGAAAGAAAGTGAATGTCAACCAAGATTGCTACATCCAGCAAAGCTACCCTTCAAAATCAAAAAGGAAATAAGAATCTTCCAAGATAAGCAGAAGCTAAAAGAATTCATGACTACTAAGACAACACTATAGAACTTAAAGAAACACTCTACTCAGAAGAAATGAAAAACAAACCCCAGAGCTCAAAAATGAAAAAAAAAATCTCATTGGACGAGTAACTAAGCAAATGAGAAACAGGACCAAATTAAGCATTAAAAAGAAATCAAAATCACAGGAATTAATAAATATCTCTTTACAATAAAATTAAATGTAAATGGTCTCAACTCTCCAATTAAAAGACATAAGCTGCCAGAAGGGATTAAAGAAAAAGGCCCAACTATGCTGTTTGCAAGGGAATTAATTTACAGGTGAAGATAGACGGAGGCTAAAAGTGAAAGGATAGAAATTGATTTACCATGCAAATGGAGCCTGAAAACAAGTAAGAGTAACAACTCTCATATTTGATGAAGCAGATATAAAAGCCAAAATTAATCCAAAAAGACAAAGTAGTTCACTTCATACAGTAAAGGGAACAATACAAACTACTATATAATAATAATAAATATTTATGCCCCAAATATGTGTACAACTAATTACATAAAAGAGACACTACTTAAAGTCTCAGATGGACCGTAGTACAATAATAATGGATGATTTCAACATGCTTCTTTCACAATTAGATAGGTCATCCAGACATAAACTCAGTAAAGACTATTTAGACTTGTAAAATACTATAAATTAAAGGATTTAACAGACATTTATAAACTATTTAATTCAACAACAGCTGAATATACTTTCTTCTCAGCTGGTCATGGAACCTTCTCCAAAATGGAGCATATTTTAGGCCACAAGGCAACTCTTAGCAAGCACAAAAAAAAAAAAAATTCCTTCCATTTATTAGATCATACTGGAATGAAACTATAACTCAACACCAAAAAAGCCTTCACAAACTATATAAACACATGGAGATTGAACAATACACTTTTAAATGATGAATGGGTTATAAATAAAAAATGGATTATAAATTTAAAAATTCTTACTAAATGAGAATAGTGATACAGCATGTCAGAACTTCTGGAATAATATGTAAGCAGTTCTAAGATGAAAGTTTATACCTATGAGTGCCTAAATGAGAAAATCAGAAAAATTCCAAATAAACAACTTAATGGTGCAACCCAAGATCTTTGAAAAAGAACAAACCAATCCCCAAAAACAGTAGAATGAAGGAAATAATAGAGATCACAGCTGAAATCAATGAAATCTAGAATAGAAAAAATACAAAGGATCAATGAAACAAAGAGTTGGTTCTTTGAAAAGATAAACAAGTTTGATAAGCCCTTAAACAAACTAACCAAAAGAAAATGAGGGAAGACCTACATAAATAAAATTTGAGATGAAAAAAGGAGAAATCACCACAGACACCACAGAAATCCAGCAGATCAGGATGGACTATTTTGAAAACTTACACTTCAGTAAGTCAGGAAATTTAGAAGAAATAAATACATTTCTAGATACATACAACCTACCAAAATTGAATCAAGAGGACACAGGATGCCTAAACAGACTAATAGCTACTAATGAGATAGAAGCAGTAATAAAAAGCCTTCCAATAAAGAACAGTCCAGGACCAGATGCATTCTCAGCTGAATTCTATCAAACCTTTAAAGAAGAACTAAGGGAAAAGTTCTACAAATTATTCCATAAAATAGGAAGGGATGCAACACTTCCATATTCATACTATAAAGCCACTATTACTCATACCAAAACTAGATAAGGATATATCAAGGAACAATAACTACAGACCAATATCTGCGATGAATTTAGATGCAAAAATCTGTAATAAAATATTAGCAAATTGTATTTAACAATGTGTTAGGAAGATTATACATCATGAACAAGTTGGTTTTATCCCAGGTTTGCAGGTATGTTTTAACATATGCAAATCAATAGATGTAATTCATCACATAAATAGAGTTAAGGACAGAAATCATATATCCATTTGAATAGATCCAGAGAAAGTCTTTGAAAAAATTCAACATCCATTCATCATAAAAAAAAAAACAAAACACTGAAGAAACTAGGTATAGAAAGAACCTACCTCAACATCATATGGGCTAGCTATGAAAAACCCAAAGCTAATCTCATTATAAATGAGGAAAAAATGAAAACATTTCCTTTAAAATTTGAACTAAAACAAGGATGTCCACTCCCACTACTCCAACTTAGTATAGTGCTAGACATTCAAGCTAGAAAAATTGGACAAGAGAATGAATTAAAAGGAATAAAAATAGGAAAAGAAGATGTCAAATTATCACTGTTAGCAGATGATATGAACTCATGCTTAGAAGTTTCAAACAACTCCACTAAAAGACTGCTAGAGCTAATAAACAAATTCAGCAAAATAGCAGGCTACAAAATCAACAAATAATAATCAATAGATTTCTTACATATCAACAATGAATCTGCTGAGAAAGAATCAGAAAATCAATCTCATTCATAATAGCATAAAATATATAGGAATAATCTAATTGAGGAGGTGAAAGTCCTCTACAATTAAAATTATAGAACACTGAAGAAAGAAATTGAAGAAGACACAAGAAGTTGGAAAGACTTCCTATGCTCATGGATAAGCGAATTAATATTGTTTAAATGGCCATACTTCCAAAAAGCAATGTACCGTTTCAATACAATCCAAATCAAAACATCAATGACATTCTTCACAGAACTAGAAATAACAGTCCTGAATTTAAATTGGAAGAATAAAAGACCAAGAATAGTCAAAGCAATTTTAAGCCAAAGAGGCAATCTGAAGGTCTCATAATACATGACTTCAAATTATACTACAGAGCTGTGGTAACAGAAACTGCATGGTACTTGCATAAAAAACAGACATATAGACCAATGGTACAGAAGAGGAGGCACAGACACAAACCACACATCTACAGTCTTATGAAATTTGACAAAGGCACCAAAACGTACAAAATTTGCTGGGAAAACTGGTTATCCATATGTAGAAGAATGAACTAGACCTTTATTGCTCACTCTGAACAATAGTTAACTCAAACTGGATCAAAGACCTAGGAATCAGACTAGAAGCTACACAACTCATAGAAGAAAATGTAGGGTCAATACTCCAGCTTTTAGGCACAGGCAACAACTTTCTCAGTAGGATCCCTAAGGCTCAGGAAATCAAGTCAAGAGTTAATGAATGGGATGGCATCAAATTAAAAAGCTTCTGCACAGCAAAGGAGTAAATAGGAATGAAGAGAGAGCCTTCAGAATGGGAGGAATCCTTTGCTAGCTACTTTTCTGACAAAAGATTAACATCTAGACTATATGAAGAACTCAAAAAACACCCCCCAAATAATCAAATTAACAAGTTGTCAAATGAATTAAACCATCAGTTCCCAAAAGAAGAAGTAAAAATGACCAACAAATATATGAAAAAATATTCAGCATCAGTAGCAATTAGGGAATTGCAAATCAAAACTACACTGAGATTTCATCTCACGCACGTCAGAATGGCAGTCATCAAGAATACAAATAATGATAAATGAAGGAGAGGATGTGGTAAAAGGGAACATGTTTACATTATGAGTGGGATTGTAAATTAGTACAACCATTATGGAAATCAGTATGGAGATTCCTCAAAAGACGAAGCATGAAATCACCAGCTATACCTGACCTTGGTGTTTTCCTAAAGAATTAAAGTGGGGTTGGGGACTTAGCTCAGTGGCAGAACGCTTGCCTAGCATGTGCAAGGCCTCGAGTTCGGTCCTCAACCCTGAAAAAAAAAAAAAAAGAATTAAAGTATAGCAGTACATGCACCCATGTTTATAGGAGCACAGTTCACAAGAACCAAACTATGAAACCATAATGGACAAATGGATAAGGAAAATGGGGTATATATACACAATGGAGTTTTATTCAGTCATGAAGAAAAATGAGATTATGTTATCTGCAGGAAAATGGATAGAACTAGAGATCATTATGCTAAGTGAAATAAGTCAAACTTAGAAGGCAAAGGTTCAAATGTCTTCTCTCATTTGTAGAGGCTAGAGAGGAAATAGGAAATGAAAGGTGGGGGTGAGAATCTCTCGAAAATCAAAGAGAGATGGGTAGAAGAGAGGAAGGGAGCCAGGAGGTGGGGAGAGAGTGATTGGCTAAATTATATGGTTATATTGCATGTGTGTACAGATATGCAACAACAGTTCCCATCATTACGCACAACTACAATGCATCAATAAAAAAATGGGGAGGGAAAACCAGTTGAGAGGATTTAAAGGTATTAGATGATCAATAAGTGATGGATTAAAGCCTCTGGGGATGTGGAAAGATGCAGTGCCTCTTTGACTAAAAATTACTCTTTCATGATGGCAAGAGGGAGTAGATTTAAAGTGAAGATGCCAATAAGTTTGTAGGTTGAGAGGAGACGTAAAAGGCAGAGAGATTTTTTTCCCTGAAGGCATCTAATTTGTATCTATAGTAAGAGGTACCAGGGACTAAGTTTGTGTTAAGGAAGAAATGTACCAGAAGGGCAATTTGGAGTTGCAAATTCCTTCGGTAATTTCCCCACCCCTCCTCCAGACTATCTCCAAATGTGAGACAGCCATGAGTATTTGGGAGAGTGACCCCCACAGTTGCCAAAGGATGTGTCGTACCTAAAATTGATTGTGTTTTCTTTTGTTGTAAAAATATACAGAAACAGTTTAGGTAATACATACACACAGGAAGACATACACATATAGATACATACACAAACATATTTACACATGTCACTTTACTTTTGAAAAAGGAGAAGTGGAAGAGGCCAAAAAATTATACAAAAGTACTTTGTGCTTTCCATGAAAATAAACTGAGAATCTAGAGAATGATTTTTCTAGCAAAACATAAATGAATAAAATTTTCCTTTTGGGTACTGGGGACTGAATCCAGGGGTGCTTTACCATTGAGCTATTCCCCCAGCCCTTTTTAAAAAGTTTTTTAATTTTAAGACAGGTTCTCACTAAGTTCTTAGAGCTTCACTAAGTTGCTAAGCCTGCTCTCAAACTTGCAATCCTCCTGCCTCAGTCTCCTAAATTGCTGGGATTACAGTTGTGTGCCAAAGACTACAATTTTTTTTCATATAAAATATTGGAGAGGTTACCTATTAATTTAATAGGGGTGTCAGCCTTTATTAACTGTATTTCAGGGTGACTAAAAGTTGATAAGAGAATATTTTTCTTTATTGAAGAATTTTAGTAAATGCAGGAGTGGAAGAATAAAATATCACCATTTTACAAACTCTCGTGAAACGAAGATGACCATGAAGGGTTCTTAAAACCATGAGGTGGAAAGGCTGGTGGGGAACTCTGTAATGAAGTGGTCAGGCTTGACAAAACCTAACTTTATCCATCAAACTTGCTGTCTTTGTGAGTGTGACAATCAGACACCCGGGACACTGTCATGCGCTGCAATATGAAGTGCCTCACTCCACCCAGGAGAAAGCCTCAACAAGAGCAGCACATGGAACTTAAATACCTACGTGTCAGTCTATAAAATGTAAGAAAAGAGGGTGAGTCTAACAACACCACAGGAAGTAATCGACCAAACTCAGCATCTGGAATATAATGTAGGACAAATGACCTGGTTCTTAAATAAATGGCATGTGGATATTTTAAAAATACAAAAGGGAATGGTTAGAAGTTAAAGATTGAAAATCTACAACAACCAACATAATATGGTGTAGGCATCATTTGACTTTTAATTCAAACAAATAGACAAAATTTTTTTTTAATAAGTGGGAAATTTTCTGTTTGGTATAAGGTTTAAAAGATCCTAGTCCTCATCTGTTAGGAATATATAGCAAACTACTCACAAATGAAGTGATATGAAATCTGACATTTGCTTTTAAATATTCCAGTGGAATAAAACTGGAAGGGGAGATGAAATAAGAATGGAAAATAGTTACTATGGTCAAAGTTAGGTAATAGTTACATAGGCTTTCTTATATTATTTTCTCTACTTGTATAATAAAACTTTTACATTTTTTTTTCTTTTTAGCCTTGGGAATTGAACCCAGGGTGTTTTACCACTGAGTTATATCCCCACCTCTTTTAAAATTTATTTTTATTTATTTTTTCCCACCTCTTTTTTAAAATTTTGAATCAGGTTATCACTAAATTGCTTAGGACCTCACTGAGTTGGGGAGGCTGACCTTGAACCTGTGATCCTCCTGCCTTAGTCTCCCAAATTGCTGGGATTATAGGTGTGCACCACAATACTCGTCTCTAATAAAACTTATTAAATAATGACAAGAGCAACAGATCTGGACAATATTACAGCTGAATTCTTTCTAACTTTCAAATGACAGGTTATTTATTCCTGTTTTTCATTCTAAACTATTTGAGAATATAGAAAAATAAGAAAATCCAGAACCATAGAGTTATTTCATTTATGTGCATGAAATTGAAAATCATAAATAAAATGGCAACAAGTCAAACATGAGATACTATAATTTTAAAAAACACAAGACATCATGATACAAAATATTTCCTTATTAGATATAGTATCTTAAAATGTCAATTTTCCTAAAATTCATTTGTAAATATAGTGAAATACCAATAAATGCTTTCTTTTCTCTTTAAGTGCAATCTGAATTTCATAAAGAAGGATAAATATATTAAATCATCAAGAAGAGCACTAAAAAAAGAAAAAAAGAGAACAATGGTATGGCAGACCTTGCCCTCACAGATAGTGGAATATACACTGAAGTTCATATGAAAGGAAGTGCATATTATACCAGTGAAGGAAGAAAGTCAAAGAATTTAGAAATAGAAACAATAAAAGTGAAAATTTAATATGTGGCAAAGGTGATAGTTCAATTACAAGAGAAAAGCTTGAATTATTTGGGAAGAGTTGGTGCAGTTAGGGAAAAAATAAAATTAATCCTGTACTTTTTAATGTTAAAAACAATTTCTAAACCAGGCACAGTGGTGTAGCCCAGCAATCCCAGCTACTTGTGAGTCTGAGGTAGGAAGATGGTAAGTTCAAGGTCTGCCTAGGCAATTTAGCAAGGTCTTAAGCAACTTACTGAGACCCTATCTCAACATAAAAAATAAAAAGGGCTGGAATGTAACTCAGTGGTAGAAAACCCTTTTTACATTCCCTAGTATCCTTTAAAAAATTAGCTGGATTGAAGGCATCATTATAAACACTGAGTAAGAAAAATCATGCGAAAAAGTGTAGTAGTCGACAAAAACCATCTACAAATGTGAGGATCTTTACCCAAGCATGGAATCCCAGAAGAAACAGCAGAAAAGGTAAACTCATTTGACTACATAAAGATTAAAAAAAAGAGCAATAAGGTATTACTTTTCACTCATCTGATTGGCAAACTATGGAAAAGGTTAGTAATGTCCATTGCTGATGGGGATTAGTGGAAAATGTTGTACACATTGTTGGAGAAACGTTTTTGGAAAATAATCTACTAATACCTATTTGTCTGTCTACCTATCTATCAATCTACCTGCCTTTGCCATCAGATCCACATTTGGTATCTGTCCTAGCTAAATTATACTCACCAAGCTTAAAGCACCGACCTGAATGTTCTTTTGTGGCTGGAAATAAGGGACAAATGAATTAGGAATATTGAGTCTATTATGCCATATTCATCAAGGAATATATTAAAGTGTGACCTTAAAACAAATAAATTAGAACTGTTTTACTCACTTCTTATAATTACCCTGGGATAGTACTAAGTAAAAAAAAAAGCAAGATGCAGAAATGTATGTAAAACATGATCCTAGGTTTGTAAACAAATAATGCCAAACCCTGTTTGTATACATGGTTTTATACATATATAAGATTATCAGTTATTATATGAGTATAGAGAGAAACATATACATACTTGCTTGTTCAAAAGAATTGCTAGGGCTGGGGATATCGCTCAGTGGTAAAAAGCAGGCTTAGTGTGCGTGAGGCCCAAAGCTTGACTCTCAGTACCGCAAGAGACAGAGAGAACAAGCGAAGAGTTACTAGGAAGTAAGAGCAAGTGAAGGGGCTGATGGTATAGGAAGGAGAGGAAAAGACAGGACAAAGGGAGGAAATCCTGGGCAAGAAAGGGAAACTAGAAATTCATAACTTCACTATCTAAGAACTATATACTTTGCGATCATATTTACATACTTAATTATACTTTATATGAAGGTCTATTTATGTATGTGTCTATAAAATAAGATAAAATAAAAAATAAAGAAATATCACAAAGCTGAAAAACATACACCTTAACCAAGTAGGTAAATTATAGATACTAAAAATTTACTAAATTTTAGAAAGCCTATTAATATAACTTATTATAACTATCAAAATAAGAAATTTAAAAGATATAACTTTAGCCATAGATGATGAAGAAGCATTTTATAGAATCCAGCAGCTTTTACTAATAAAACTCCAAATCAAATAGGAATGAAAGAAACTTACCTTCAAATAATAGTGGAAAAATTGAAGCATTTTACAAAACAATCAGAAACAGAATAGGAATACTTGCCAGCCCAATTATTATTCAGCATTGTTTGGAGGTTTAGCTAAGGGCAATATAATATGTAATAGTAAAGTAAAAGTCTTTAAGAAAAAGAGATGAAATTTGAAGATAAAATGATTGTATATCCAGAAAGTAATAGAGCAATTTAAAAACTATTCAAACTAACAAGAAATTGTATTAAGGCAGCTGAATACAAGAGAAGCATATAAAATGTATTACCTTTACACTAGGAATAATTAGTTGAACAGGTAAAAAGGAGAAAAATATTCACAATAGAGACAAAAACTATAAAATACAAGGTAAAAATTGAATTGAAGCTATTTAAAAAGACCGACACTTTATTTAAAGACATGCCATAAAAATAGAGTGAGATATACAACTTATTACTGACTTAGAGGATCAATATAAAAATACCAATCCAAAAAAAAAGATACCAGTCCTTTAGTTAATATGTACATTTAAGGGACTTCTGTCTGGAATTAGTTTTCTCTTAATGAAGCTAAGAAAAACTATATTAATTAAAAATTTAAAAAACGACATGGCATGACATGCCAGAATATGTTAGGAAATGTTTGGATAAAAGAGAGTGCTGGGTGTGGTGATTCATGGAGATGAGGTCACTCTGTTGTCCCAAACTCCTGGGCCTCAAACAATCCTCCTGAAGAAGCTGGGACTACTGATGTGCACCTCTGTGTTCAGTATTAAAAAAAATAAAATAAAAGCTGGATGTGGTGGTGCATGTATGTAATCCCAGCAACTCAGGAGGCTGAGGCAGGAGGATTGCCAAGTTTAAGGCCAGCTACAGTAATTTAGTGAAGCCCTAAGCAACTTAGTGAGACCCTGTCTCAATATGAAACATAAAAAGGGGCTGGGGATGTTTCAATAGTTAAGTGCCCCTGGGTTCTCTGCCTGGTACCGAAAGAAAAAAAAATTAAGTAGTGGGATTAGGTGGTTGTGAAGCTCTGACTTATTTTGTAAGATACTGTAGCATTAATGTCTAAACTAAAATAAGGACAGTATTATAAAGCAACACAAATCTATTATCTGGCTAGGTGTGGTAGTGCATGCCTATAATCACAGAAACTGGAGAAGTTAAGGCAGGAGAATTGCAAATCCCAAACAAACTTGGGGAATTTAGTGAGACGCTATCTAAAAAGAGAGAGAGAGAGAGAGAGAGAGAGAGAGCTGCCAGGGATGTAGCTCAGGGTAAAGTGCCTTCAGTTCAGTCCCCAGTGTGGGGGTGAGGGGAGCACCCACACCTATTACCAGAAGTTCAGAAGCCTGAAACTGGCCTCACTGAGCTAAAAATCAAGGCATCTGCAGGAATGTCTTCCTTCTGATGCCTCTGGGGGGTCATGGGGAGAATAATATCTTGACCTTTTCAGTGCCTGGGGGCCACCAGCATTTCTTAGATCATCGGCTCCTTCCATCTTCAGAGCCAAGGAAAGCCCATGGAGTCTTCCTCGTATCCATCACTCTGACCCTGATTCTCTCCTGCCTCTCCCCCATATTTAAGATCTGTGATTACACTGTACCCTCTCAGATAATCTCTACATTTAAAGAACCGCTGATTATCAGACTTAATTTCATTTGCAACCTTAACTGTCATGTAATACAACATATTCACATGTTCCTGGGACTAGGTTGCATACATCTTTAGGGAACGATTATTCAGCCTACCACAAATCGTTTGACTGAAGGGTTTTCTGGGATGTGGGAATTTAGGTTTTAAAACTGGGAGGGATGGTTCTGGGCACACCTGGACAGTAATACTTATGAATTCAGATGCAAAAATCTTAGTTTAAGCCCAGAGATGCAAGGTTGTTTCAGATGAGATGACTTACCCCACTTACTGCCTACAGGAGGAAAATATGAAAATTTCTCAGATCAGAGAAAGCTGTTTTTAAAAAAATTGACATCTATACATGGTTAAAAACAAATGAACAGAGGCTGGAGCAGTGGCTCAGCAGTTATGTCACTTGACTGGCATGCACAAAGACGCAAGGTCAAACCCAGCAACCACATATATAACGAAGTGTCAGAGCAACGAAAGCCACATGAAAAACGAAATAAAATTGATTATCTCTTTCTCTGTCTCTCACTGTCCCTCTCTCTTAAAAAATAAATGAACAAATATAAAAATATGACTAGAAGAGAAATTCCTTAAGTTGATAAAGGTATTTATCAAGTATGGCAATTAATGAAAAGATTTCAAGACATATTACCTTTAAAGTTAAGAACCAAATAATAATGTATCTTGTATCAACATTATTATTAGCCATTATACCTTGCCAAAAATATGCAAGAAATAAAATAAGTTTAAGGATTGAGAATGACAACATTTTTGTTATTTGCAAATAATATCATTTACCGAGAAAACCGAAAGAGAATCAACAAACTCATCAGATACAAGATTAACGGAAAGAACTGTATAGTAGAAAATAAGATACTCTTTATCAAAAAACAAAAATATGAAGCATCTAGTTTATTATGGTTTGAATATGGTTTGACTGTTTCCTCCAAGGGTTCATGTGTTGAAGTTTACTCCCCATCTCGAGGTATTCAAAGGATGAAAATGTGATCTGACTATGGTATGTAGAGCTGGGGCGTTTTGGAAGTGATTAGGATTAGTTAAGGTTGTGAGTACGGAGCCCGCAGATTGAAAATTGGTGGCTTTAGAATAAGACAGATGACATACGTGGAAGCTAGAGTTCAATATAAAGCGTGGGAGAACAGTAAGTTTAGGTAACAGATTTATCAAACACCGATTATCCATCAGACCGGGGGCAACCTCGCAGTCTGGGGTTGGGGTAATGGGCAGTGGAGGGGGCGACGGTGAGGGGAGGATATATGGTGTGTGCATGTATGGAAGTGCGGCAACAAACCCCTTCAATATGTAAAACTATAACGACAAAATCTTGCTTAAACAAGTTGAATAAGTGAAAAATAAAAATAAAAAAAAGAAGAGAGATGACAGAGGAACACATGGGCTCCATGTGTCTTTCCATGTGTCATCTGGGGACTCTGCCAGGAAGAAGAACACCACCAGATACGACCTCTTGACCTTCCATCTCCAATTATGAGAACTATAAGACCTCTTCATAAAGTACCCTGTTTCAGTGATTTCATTATAATAACAAAAAGTGGATTAACAGTTAATCTGTAAAAATGCATGAATTTCATTGGAGAGAAAATGAAAAGAAATTATTATTTAGACTAACAAGAAAGTTTGCAAATTAGTCAGGAAGAACAAATAATCAGGAAATCCAGTAAGTAAACCTGAACTGCTAACAAATACGTGAAGAAATGCTTCATTTCACTATGCATCCCATCACATGGGCAGGTAAGAATACAACACAGTGCCGCCTGCGTAGGAGAGGATTTGGGGAGATGGTAGCTCTCGAATATTGCTGTGCAAACCGGTGCATCCCTTCTTGGTTACCTCCATAAATATGTACATACTCAAGGCATGGGCAGCATCTGTGACCATAACTGCAAAATTTTCACTTAGGATCTTCCAGGAATCAGAGTTAAAAAAAAATGTTTGGATGGAAAAAGGATTGAAAAATTGTATTTGCACTAGGATGAGTGTTTATAGACATAAAAAAAGGGGATTGCTAATGATAGTAAAAGGGGAATATATAAAACAAAAGGTCTTTAATGAACTAAGAATGACAGTGTGTGGTGGAGCTGCAGACTGATACAGCCCCTCTGGAAAGCAGTGTGGAGAATCCTCAAAAAACTAGGGATGAGCCCACCATACGATCCTGCTATTCCACTCCTGGGTATTTTTCCAGGGGATTTAGAATCAGCACATTTTATAGTGACACAGCAATATCTATGGTCATAGCAGCTCAATTTACTATTGCTAGACTATGGAAACAACCCAGATGTCCCTTACTGGATGAATGGATCCAAAAACTGTGGTACATATATACCATGGAATTTTACATAGCAATTAGAAACAATGATATTGCAGTCTTTGAAGGTAAATGGATGGCTATGGAAGAAATTATGCTGAGTAAAATCAGCTTAACACAGAGAACCGAGGGTCGAATGTCTCCACTCATCTGTGGAGGTTGGAACTAGATCCTGGCCATTCAGAAAGGTGGTTTATTATCATGTGTTAAATCCAGATAAGGTGTAATGTTATACAGCCTAA
>PVKS010017906.1:0-41084 GCA_004027875.1 Aplodontia rufa
TGAAAGGTGACATGGAAACAAATGTGTGGAAACCCCTAGGAGACAGGAGCAGGCAGGAAGCCTCCTAACCTCAGCAATGCACAGACACGAGAGAGAGACTGGAGGGACTCCATCCTTCCTGCTCCCCCTCTCCCTCCTCTAGGTCCAGGATAACCTGCTCATCTTGAGTACCTGAGGGAGACTAGTGAAGCCAGGACGGGGAGGGAAGTGGGCCCTGGCAGCTTCCTGGGCAGTGGAGCACAATCAGCTGCTGCTGGTATTTGCTGAGAAACTTACAAACAGGACATTTGAAAATCAGGACTCAAGGGACCGAGGTCCATGGCTCTCCAAAAAGAAAGAATGCTTGCTGCACATTCTGATTGGACTAAAGCCTGCATGAATGCCACAGGGACACTGAGGGCCTCGCCCAGGCTTGGGAAGGGGGCTGCTGTCCTTGAATCTATCACTCTATAAACCCTAGACAACAGCCACTCTTTGGTATTCCCCTGCTGGGACTCCTTCCTTCTCCAGAAACTATGATTTTTTTTTTTTTAGAGGAGGAGAGTTAATTTTATTTTTTCTTCTGGTTTTTGTTTTTCCAACACTTAGATGTGTTTGTGGTGCTGGTGATCAAACCCCATTCCTCACTCAAGCCAGGGAAGTGCTCTGCTACTGAGCCACCTCCCCATCCCCTGCTCTGCTTTCTTTCTGTTACTAATAAATCTATTACTCTGCTCTCACTCTTGTGTCTGTGGATTTTATTCTTCAAATTCATGACACAAAGACCCCAAACCCACACTCTGCGGTACCAGCAGTGAGCTGGAGGTCGAGACTGATTCAAAACACACCCCTAGGACTGGATGTGGCTTCAGATGCTGGCTCTAGCACTTTCAGGGCTGGTGCCCTTGGGCAGGAAGTTCAACTCCCTCTGAGCCTTGGTCTCCTGTCTATGCAGTGGGTGTCCTGGTCCCTGGTTCTTGGGCAGTATCATGAGCTGCTGCAGGTAGGAGCTTCCCAGCTGTGTGGTGTGGTCATCTGCTCCCCTGCAGATCAGAGGGAGTCTGATGAGAGGGTGCTTCCTGTCTCCAGCATCTCTTTTCTCTTCATCCAGAAGGAGCTCCTGATTTTTCCCGAGATTCCCCTCTTTATCCCTCCCCATGTGGGGTGAGTGGGGCAGGTGACCCAGGGCTAAGCAGTCAGAGCATGGAAGCCCCCTGAGCAGGGAGGCACAGGTGCCAAGCCCGCTTGAGAGGCCACAGATGACAGGTAGGAAGAGAGCCTGGGAAGACGGCTGTCATCTGTGACTACAGGGAGGGGTTGACAGTGGAATGGAACCAATGAAAAGACAGCGGACCCCTGAAGCCAGCTGTACCTGCAGTCACAGGACCCCCAGGGTTTCCACTGTCAGAGAAAATGACCCTACTTTGGCTGTTAGTTTGAGTTAGTTTTCCATCATTTAAAAACCAAGATTCGAGACTGGCCTATTAATTCTCTCAATTACTTTAGTAGGACTGGAGGTACAACAGAATGGCAACAAGGAGCAATGGATTAAATTTGTGCAGCCCTTTTCTTTCTTTCTTTCAAAGAGAGAAGGACAGTGAGAGAGAGAATCAAATGTTATTTAGTTTTTCATTTGGCTTTCATAGCTTCAACACTTTTTGTTGTGAACATGGTGCTGGGATTTGAACCCGCAACCCTGTGCATGCAAGGCAAGCACTGAAACTGCTGAGCCGCTGCTCCAGCCCAAATTTGTGCAGCCTTGATATGCCCCAATTCTGCCCATGTGTTGAAGTGTCACTGTCATGAGTCCTACAA
Organism: Aplodontia rufa; assembly: GCA_004027875.1. Lineage (NCBI taxonomy): Eukaryota > Metazoa > Chordata > Mammalia > Rodentia > Aplodontiidae > Aplodontia > Aplodontia rufa. The sequence goes on from PVKS010017906.1 coordinate 1,795, forward strand.
ACTTGCTTTTGTCTCCATGAGTCCCTTGATATCCAAAGAAGGTTAAAAGTTACATTTTGCTTCTGTGCTGGTGTAAAGATGAATACAATCCAGGTCAGATTTTATTCATTTTTCTTTGGATATCAAAAGAAAGCATTTGCAAGGGACTTGGGCTGTGTGCCCGTTTTGTCTAATGGCGAGTTGGCTCTCCGTATTGTAGTCACATCTTTTCTGGTGGGCATGTATTTGTAACCAGCAACTTGTTTCTAGTTACAGGCAAATCATTTTTCTCTAGAACTACCACGCATATAAAGAACCACCTCAACTGAAGCACATTTGTTGAGTGAACAGAACAGCTTTAGCGATGCTGTAAATTCTGCTTGGTACAGAGGAGTCAGAGCACTGCTCGCCTGTGATTGGCTGAGAGCGTAGTGGTCTCACAGGAGTGAGCGCCCACCAGAGCCCCGTGTGCTGAGGTGCAGGCTGGGAAATGCTCCTCTAATGAAGTCACACTGGGTTTGCAGCGTAGAGGCTCCCACTTGTGTTGGTGAATCACTACATGAAACGCCTCATGCACATCTATGTGCAAAGGTGATGGAAATTTCCATCAATCTGGTGAAGACATCCTGAAGCCGGGCCTCTGCGAGTGTGGGTGACAAGCGTCCTGGCCTCACTGACCATATGGATGCTGCAGTTGGGACCAAGGCCTTTGCTGCTCAGGAACCAGGTCCAGCTTTTTCTCCTGGGGGAGCCTCCCTGCTAGAGGGGTGGCTGATGCGGACAATCCTGATACTGAGCTCCACCTCATCCTCTCTCCCTGTGGCTTTTCCTGAAAGAGCCGCAGACTGAGACCCTGGGGATCTGACAGTGCAGCTGAAGCAGGATCAATGCAAATCATGAGAACTTTTCAGATGTTTAGTGTCACAGGGCTGGGGATTTGTGGGAAACTGAGGCAGCACAAAGATTTCCCCTTCAAACCTCAGTTCTTACAATCAGCTCAGAAAGACATCAGACATGTCACTCAGAGTAACAGGCATGAGTTTCTTGAAGGGATAGGAAACGGGAAAGGGGACATGCTCAAGGGAAAGAGGGGGGTCATCTCAGAGAGGAGAGGGACAGAGTACTTCCCCTGCACTCCAGTTTTACTGGGAATCCCAGAGAAATTTCCACAGAATCCTACCCACATCCACATCTTGACTTTTGACTGACAACAGAATGACATCAGATTTTCAAGTCCCCAGTACCATGACATCTCTTGGTCATCTTAGCCCATGCTTACCCGTTCTTATTGGATTCTTAACCATAAATTATTATAGATTTTATGGTTAGGAGGAATTGTCCTAATCTCCCTGTGTTCTGAGATCTGGTCTGTGAAAAGGGTCACAAAGTCCCCCTCCGGGGTAACAGGTTCCTCTTATTGACATTATTTGGGGACTGCACTTCTCCCGTAGATAACAGGTAGTTTGTTGAGGAACGGGATATGTTCCCTTACGCCAGGCTGGGCTGCAGGTGAACCGCTTCCTGTAAAAGAAAGCATGTGGGGTGAGCACAGTGGGCCCATTTTATAGACGTATCCCCTTAATTTCGTGTTCCCACCACTCACATCTGTCTGTCCCCTATCATTTAGGAAGAAGCAGACCAGTCTAAGTCACACTATGGTTGAGTATGGGTTTCATAGAGTGAGCCCCAGACCAACATCAGTTTCTCCAGAGAACTTGATAGAAATGCAGATCCTTGGGTCCACTCCCGGACATATGGCATCAGACTTGAGGGTGGCCCAGGAATCCTAAATTTCACCATCCCTCCAGGGGCATGCTTGGGGCTGAGTGCCTACAACTTGTTTGGGTTTCTCCTCCAAGAAAACGTGATCTTTTCATCACTTTGAAAACAGTCCTTTTATGTTGAGCTCACGGCACCTCTGGCAGAAACACATCCAGGGTTGGCCATTTCCAGCCCAGGCAGACAGACCCTGAGATCTGGCTCCCAAGGCCCCTGGATTCCAGGGAATCCTTTGGTAATGACCCTTTTAAGACCCTCAAAAATACCCAAGCCTAATAGTCAAAACTCTGTACACATTTTGACCTTTATTTTTCTTCCAGAGGTGGGAGAAATAAGCAATCTGTAATGTTTAGGAAAGTCTGAATGTGGAGTCGTTGCATAATGGCCCAAATTGTGGATTGTGCTGCGCAGATCCCTGCAGTTGCCCCATGGCACCACTAGATGGTGGTGATGCACTTTCCTGCCAGCTCCAGGCTTCTTCAGGTCCCCTCTGAGTCCCTGAAGTGTCACTGTGCTGAGGCCAATTGCACTGTGGTGTCTAAGAAGTGATTTGCAGCCAGGGGCTTTCTCTGGAGGGAGCAACGGCTGTGGTGTTGCAGGCTGACCATGTTCACACACTCCTGAGTCCTTTGGGTGGCAGAGTTCTGGTCAAACTGCCAATACTCAGATTAAAAAGAATGATCCCTCCCAAAAGCTGGGCAAGTGTTGTGACTGTCTCCCATTTTACCTATCTTTATTTGAATGGGAGTTTGTGATCACCAACATGTTCACACGGATCAGATGGCAACAGGTCTTAGGGGGTCTAAATGCAGTGGGATGTCTCTGGAGGTACCTTGCCACCATTTGACTGGAGAGTGGTGTATCTAGATTTTCTGTCTGAGTACTTTCACTGCAGAAGGAGTAGAGAGAATTCCAGGAAAAGTTCCCTTCCATCTAGGGTCTAGATTTGGTGAGCCCTCGATAACTATAGCTATTACAGTGGCGAAAACATTGAAAATGCCACAATTGTTCCGTCGTTTTACACACAGTCAGTCTGACTGCTAGAAAGCCAGCCTGTGGGGAGCCTGGAGGACCCAAGTACTGAAACTGAGGAGGTTTATCAAACTTTATAAAATGTGGGGCTGGAGTGGTGGCTGAGCAGTGTGGCACTTGCCTTGCATGCACCAGGACCCAGGTTCAAATCCTGGCACCACGGACAGAATTGAGTGTTGTAGAAACAAAGGCCAGATGAAAAAGACAAATAAAACTGATTCTCTCAGTCTCGTTAAAAACAAAACAAAACAAAACAAAACAAAAAAAAGCTTGATTAAATGTTAAGCCCATTATTCCCGAGAAGAAGCACCCTGAAGAGTGAGCTGAGGGAAGGCCTGGGGAGAGATTGAACTTGCCCACTCTCCGGAGCTGGCTGGGGTCGGGCCTGCCTTTGCCTTCGTGACATGCCTGTACCCTGTGGCAGCTGCTGTCAACATGGACTCATTAGTTCCTGCCCTGGTGCAGTCCAGGAAGCTCACTTGCCTAAGCCCTGAATCCTTACCTCAAGCACGTGAGCAGGTGGAAGCGACCCATTTTTCCAGATGAGCATGTTGAAGCTTGCTCAGGACACGGAGTCAGCCAAATGTTATGACATGAAATTGGGATTCTTTCCGCCACACTGCCCATCTGCCTTCTTTAAGAATTAGCATGTGGCAAAATCGGAGCGTCCACATCACAAAGGTGGAACCTGGAAACATGAGGTGAGCATGGGAGACAGGCCAGACACCCTCAGTTGTGCCACCCTCTGGTGCCCTCCAGGCAGGGACAAGGCTCAGTCCCTGCAGGCTGTCATGTATACGGCCATCCCCTGTATCCATGGGATGGGGCTCAGGAGCCTGCGTGGATGCCACCATCCGTAAATCTTCGATCCCTTACAGGAAATGCTCTAGCACTTGCGTGTACCCTGTGCACACATCTTGTATACTTTAAATTATCTCTCTGTGTACATAAAAGAATGTGAATCATCATACTGTGCTGTTTCAGGAATGATGACAAGAAATAAACTCGGTACACATTTGGTACAGATGTAAATTTTTTTTCCAAATATTTTTTATCTGAGCCTGGCTGAGTCTTGGGATTCAAAATCCATGGACAGGAAAGACTATGCTTTGCATTGAAACCATTCTTAATTTCTCTTGGTTGTTCAAATGTAGCAAATCCGGATGCTACAAAATCACAGTGATTTGACCGGTGTGAAGACGAATTTTTGTAAAGGGCAAGAAGAGCACCTCTGCTTCATCAGGTATTGTCACAGCCTTCTCTTTCTGATACAGATGTCATGTATTCACATAAGGAGCCACATGTTAGTACAAAGGACACACAGTGCCTCAGCTGGCCTGTCCAGTAAATGATGTAGCATGCGAGAGGTGGTGGTGTGCATTCCCGTGCATGCAGACCTGCTGGAGGTCCATGGACTCGGGGTCACAGGAGGACCTGAAGCTGTCTATTCATGTGTGAGGGCCACACCCAGCACATGCGTGTGGATTTAGCGACACTATGTCCATGTCGCTGTCCAACATCTTCATTTTTCAGCCACCTGTTTTCAAAGGGGTAAGATCTGCATTTGACGTTGAAAGCTAAGTTCACGCCATTCAGAGTGTTTTAAAGCCCAGCATCTGATACCTGAAGTGTGGGATCTTTTGAATCCTTTTTATAGAGACCAAGTCCTATTTTTTTTCCCTTTGGAAATGGGGGGGAGAGAGAATATTAATTTTAGGTATTTATTTCTTCTGGCCTTGTTTCTCTGACACTTAGTTGTGTATGTGGTGTTGGTGTTTGAACCCAGGTCCTTGTGCCTGCCAGGCAAGCGCTCCAACCACTAAGCCACTGCTCTGGGCTACACCCATTCTTGGGTAACTGCCCAATGCTGCACCCATCCTGCCACAGGATATGTGGTGCACACCAAAACGTCAGCAGCACCTGTAGTGTCCTCTGAGGCCAGCAAGGCTGCAGTCACAGTGAGCCTCTTCACTTTCCATAAGTGTGACCAGAAACCTCACTATGGCAGCCACTCATGCCACTGCTACAGGCCCTGCCCAAAACATTCCTGCATTACAGGAGCACCCAGCTTGAACGGCGAGCTGGGTGCACACCTGTAGGGCCTGAGCTTGCTCAGCAGCCCTGCTAGTGGCCCAGGCCTGTTCTGCTGCTTTAGTCCAATCCCACTGAGCCCCCCTTTTCACTAGAGCACACAGGGGGTGACAGTTGGGTTAATTGGGGAATAAAAGCCACCCAATACCCAACAAGCCCACATGGGCTGCAATTGCACCAGCAACACTGATCACAGGTATGCTGGGATTTGATCAATAACAGATTCTGGCACAACTTTTGTCTTCCCAGACCAAACAAAACCCAAGAACAATCCAGGTCCCTGCACCTTGGTAGTGTTTACTGCCCAGCCAAATGTCTCCAAATAGATCACACTGTAAAGCTGCAAGAAGTCTACAACACATCATTAGTACAATGAAGCATGCACACAGTGGGTGACAGTCCACCAGACCAAGTCACTAGGCGTCAAACCATGGCATACGGTGGGCCATGCAGATTACCTTGTGATAACACTTGAAATGTCCACTGCCGGCCTTCCCCTGCCAAGGCAAACTGCTGCTGGCACTAGAAGAGAAAGCATTAACCAAGGCAGCATGTAGTGACAGCGCCCAGCCGAAAAGCCAATCGGGCCATGAGATCCTGCACTGAGGGAAGGATGTCTGCAAAGAAGGTGCCACTTATTCAGCTCAGGATAACCCAGTCATTCTCCAGTGCCATCAGGGTTCCTCAGTGGCCACACTGGAGAGGTGAAGAAGCTGTGTGTGAGCTGAGTTATGCCCGCCTTCTGCATGTCCCCCCCGGGGGGGGGGGTGGCGCTGCTTCACTGTCACAGTTCTTCTGGGTTGTGGCAAGACCTGGGGCGGGTGTTTTGCATATCCTCTCACAACCACCTTCACACACACGGGCAGAATTCCCCTGTCATGGTCTGCAGCCATAATCCTTAGAACACATCTATACCCAATAGGCACTCAGGCTAAGGAGACACATATGCTGGGGGCGGGGGAATGACCGTTCTTAGCAGTGGGGACACTGCCTTTACCTTAATTGCCTGTCCCCATAGCCGTCAATATGGGCACATGGTCCTGTGAATTTATCTGGGTTGCCGAACACCAAGCTGCACTCAGCTCCAGCGTCTACCAGCGCCAATACCCTCTGCACATTGTTTGGGGATCAGTGGATTGCAAACTCCACATGCAGCCTTTGGTCCTTGTCTGTCCCCACATGGTGGGCAGCATGGCCACATTCTCAGTCCTAACACTCAAAATCCCTGCATCCTCCTAGAGGAAGCCAAATAGTCTTCCAGTTGCACAGGTCGTGGATCTCGGGGTGCCCGTTCACCTCTACCATTCTCAGGGATTGCAGCTCTGGGCGTAGCTGCTTCCACACCTCAAGGGGAAACGCGATGGGCTGCTGGTCTATCTTCTGGTGATGGACCCTTTTCCTTGTTTCTGTCTTTGCCGGCCCTTTTCACTCTGTGCAGTTTCTGACTGCCATGTGCTCTTGAGTTCTCCCCAGCTAGCTATCATAGCAGTAACTTCTTCAATAGGCTACAGATAGCCATCAAGAACCCAGAAGCGGCCAATGCGCTGCAAGACCAAGACTCTCATGCCATCAGTAAATCTCTCTCATCCAGTCCCTGTGAACGCAGATTAAATGTTGCCTGACACATGCCAAGCTCTTCCAGAATCTGCTCCAAGCTGCCCAGGATTGCCACCTACTCCCAGCTTTGACAGCTCACAAGCACAGCGGCATAAATCCAGTCCACCAGGGCATGCTTACTGCTTGCACACCTGCGACAGTTCTGCAATCACTGTCTCAGGAAGGAGCTGCTGGTGGTGGATGCCAGACACTGTCACCTCTGGAGAGCAAAAGTGCTGTCCATCCCCAGGTCCCACAGTCACAAAACCCATATGTGGCCAGGGGCTCCCCAGGTTGCTGATTAGTCCACTAATCAGCCTGAGTGTTTACTGGGTACTGCGCTGTGTTTGGCTGCTTCATGGGCAGCACCGTCTTTCAAGCAGGAACTCACAGCTTGTGAAGCCTCCTGTATACTCCTAGGAGACCCATCCCAAGACTCTACAGGAGCCATGTCAATAGGACTGTGGTTACTGAGTGCCAATGCGACTTGGTGGCCGCAGGTGTCCCACCTCGTCCACCTATCAATGCACTGCTGATCTGTACCAGATCCTGCCAACTACATCAACTGTAGGTGTAAGAGTAAGCCTGAGGCCTGCAACCAAGGTTCGAGAACTGGTAGTTGAAAGATGACACAATGCCTAGTGGAACTATTTCCAGCCCCCAGCCCCCAGCCCTTTTCATAGGCCCCTTTATGCACAGTTCAGGCAATGCCAATGGGTGAGGTCAGGGGAGGCCTGCTCACAATGAACGCTTATGACCTTGATTGTATACACTGAATCAAAGAGGGACTGGCCTTGACAGAGATAGCCAGTTCCCAGCCCTGGCTCCACACAAAAGCATAACAGAAAGCAGCCCTCCAGAAACCTCAGCGAGGGAGCCTGAGTATACTCCTCTTTAGCGGCGCTGCTCCGATAAGGCCCACAGTCTGGATAACACTATCGTACCAGTACCAGGCAGCTCTCTGGTTCTGATAGCATGCTACTGCTCAATTCAGGTCAGCTCTGTTCTATATGAGCACACCGAATCTCCTCAATTTTTGCAACTTCCCATGAGCTTCATTTCAAAATGAAAGGTTAAATAATGAGCATTAGAGAGAAGTTAGAAAATGATTTGCTGCTTCAGTTCATCCCCTATAAGGTGTCATTTTGTTAAACATCAGGAGAGGCTGTCCCGAGAAGAATCTAGCAAGATTTCCTATTTATCAAAGACCACTCATTACTATGTTAGGATAAAATTCCAAAGAACATTTTTGTTCATAAGAAAAATGATCCAGCATCATTAATGGCAAAGAGGGCTGATATTAGCATGGTGTGTTTTATATTTCATTTGTGCAGCAAGGAGGTTTAAGTGTTTGTTCTTTTGAGGCCCTGAACATGTGGAACACCCAGCATGCAGTGGGGCACAATGATCCAGTTGCAGATGTTAACATTGCCCTGTGTTGGTAAGGAAATCAGGGCCCACGAGGGGGCAAGTGGCTGTCCAGTGCCACACAGTGAATCAGACAGATCAAGTGTGTTCAGCTAGGGACAAGTGGAGGAGGCGATGTCCACCGAAGTTCTGTCTGACAAAGTCCAGACTTGGGGATGGGCTAGGCAAAGCCAGCCCTGGAAATTGCCAAAACCATCCCTCCTAGGAATTGGCTGTGTTCTAGTAACTATATGTATTGTGAATTTACTCAGGAAACTCTCTGATTGTTATGAGAATTCCATTGGTTAGACAACTGTTGCAGATTATTGAGAGGGATACTTGTAATAACACATATAGAAATCATGGAAAACAAAGCTATACCCACCCTGCCTAGGGAGAGAGGTGACCTCAGAGCCTAGAGAGGAAATCTCAGAAAGCACCTTGCAGTGACAAAGGAAGGGGCCAAGCTGGTACAGAATGAAGGAGCAACTATGAACCACGGAGGAGAAAGGACAGAGAGGCTTGGGGAAAGCTGTGGGATTGACCTGTCTCGCAGAAACAAGGTCAGGGAGCATAGCAGTGTATTGGGGTATTTTGTACTGCTAGTATAATATCTGAAACCAGGTGCTTTATAAAAACAAGCGGCTTATTTAGCTCACGATTCTGGCCACAGGGTGGTACCTGTGACTTGGGGAGAGCCCTTGCTGTTCCAACATGGGGTTGGGGAATGAGCAACATGCACAGGAGGCCAAGTACATGGGGTGGCCTTGCTTTATAGCAACCCACTTTCTCAGGAAATAACTCCCTGAGGTGCACATTAACCCTTTTGGAGGCTGTACCTCCATGAGCTAATCACCTTCTTCCAGGCCTCACTTCTTAACGGTCCCACTACCTCCCAACATGGCCACATGGAGCTTCCAGTTCATACCACATCCAAACCATAGCAGGCAGGCACGAGGGCAGTGAGGACATGAGGATTTCAGACCATGAAAAGACATGGAAACTGGGCCAAGGACTTGGACCCCAGCCTGAGGGATTTTCAGCTGTATAGCAACGTACTGTGGTGACCACCCAGGCTGTCCCTGTAACAAGCAACTCAAAGGCTATCGTAGCCACACTGGAGGAATTTTACTAAATGCCCATGATTTTTTTAAATAATAATTTCTTTCTTTCTTTCTTTCTTTCTTTCTTTCTTTCTTTCTTTCTTTCTTTCTTCTTTTTTTGTAAGAGAGAGGGACAGGAAAAGAAAGTGAGAAAAAAAATTTATTTAATTTTTCACATGGCCTTAGTTGCTCCAACACTCAGTTGTGCACGTGGTGCTGGGCTTTGAACTCGCATACGTGCACGTGCCAGGCAAGCAGCATAACCCCCGGGCCACAGCTCCAGCCCACCCGTGATCTTTGTAAATTTTCTTTTAGTACTATAAACTGAATCGAAGGATATTTTATGATTGAGCTATGTCCCTGGGTCTTTTTCTTTTGAGACAGTGTTTTGCAAAGTTTCCTAGGTTGACCTTGAACTTGTGATGCTTTTGCCTCATGCTCCTAAGGCAAGATTTTTTTTTTTAAGAGAGAAAGAGAGAGAGATGGAGAGAATCGATTTTTTATTTAATTTTTCATCTGGGTCTCATTGCTCCAACACTTCCTTGTGTATATGGAGCTGAGATTTGAACCTGCGTTCTCATTCATGCCAGGCCAAGTGCTGCAACCACTGATTCCCAGAGCCGCTTCTCCTCAACCTTTATGTCTTCTTCCTACAAAGATGGTGAGATTAAGAAGACCTGGGAAACAATACTGTGAATTAGAATTCAAAAGAAATACTGGTGTAGCTCAGAGCTTGGACACTATGGTGCCTGTCTTTATGATGCTGGGTTTTTGAGAAGAGGCCAAATTCTCTGTTCCCACTGGCAAATAGAGTCTAGGCTGACTACAGATTCCAGCAGCCAAAACAGCCCGCTTCTAGTGTTTGCAGCTATTCCCACCTAAAACTGAGAATGTGAGCTGGCTGCAGGTGTCTGAGGTCGAAATAGTGTTAGCAGCTCTTAGTGTGGTGGAAATTAACCCCGGGGAATTCGGCACCAATCTTCTGGATTCTTGTCTCACGAATTTAAAGAATAAAATCCACGGACAACCATGGAAGGAGAAGTAAAAGGAGTAGGATTTATTTAGGAAGAAGAGCAGAGACTCCAGAAGGCGGAGGGGCACCTGGAAGCAGGACACTGTCTAATTGAGGTTAGGCCAGGGGTTGTATTGATTTGGGGTGTGAGCATCATTAACATTCATGCAAAGCAGGCATTGAGAAATGCATCTGCATCATTGGTTGAAATCTATGCAAAACAGGCATTGAAACTAAGCACCAAAGTCATTGGTTAAAATCTATGCGAAACAGGTAGCAATTTTTTCCAAGTTCCTCTGTGTCCACCCCTACTTCTTAGTTTTCCTGCCTCAGTGACAAAGGAGTTGCTCCCACAGGTGAGCCTCATGATCATGTGCATATGAAGGCCCTGAGCATGCTACTGGCCAGCGTCTAGGTGTGGTTGAATGGGGCCCAGGATCCAACTACCTAGCCATTTCACTCTCTCTCCTAAACTGCGTCAGTATCAGGCAGGCTGCAAAGGGGAGGGCCTCAGGGACGAGACCAGGTGACAGACTCCAGCCCTACTCCCAGGAGACCCAGCATCCTCACCACCATTAGCAACACCAGCTTTAAACAGGTGCTTTGAGGGGGAGGAGAGGCACTCTCCTTCATAAAAATGTTAAATTGGAAATGAATATTTATGAGGCTCTTGAAGGAAAGGGTGTGGGTTTAATAAATATTACCACGTAATAGGCCTCCCCCTCCTGCTCTAACACCTTTGTTTGCATAGCTTGCAGCATTCACCGGTCCCTCTGCTGGGTCCCTCTGCTAGGGACCTGCCCCCTTCCTCCTGGCTTCCACTGGGGGTGTCCTAACTGCTAGGGAAGGAAGCCTGGACGGCTGAGGACTTCACGTGGTACTGTCCTGATCCCAGGACACCCGCCCCGCATCTCTCTTTGGCACCGGCACCACCTGCTGACCGCGGAAACCCGTGTCCAGCGCGACTGCACTGGGCTCCAGCACCTTCCCCAGGAAGTCCTAACGCCTGCCTGGGGGTTGGGCAGCGCCTCCTCTCTCCAGATCTCGCAAGGGCTCTGCCGGAAGGGCGATGATCCCGGGTTCGCGGCTCGCGAGGACAGGGTTTCCGGACGCTCAGGGTCGCGCGGGCAGCTGGGGACTCCTGCCTGGGCCCTGGGCGGAGCTCCGGCGCCCCCGTGTGGCGCGTGTGCACACGATCTCTGCCGCGTCGGGACCAGAGAGGACCTGGGATCCCACTGGGCTGCAACCGCTCTGTCCCGCCAGGACTGAACGCCACCCGGAGCGGGTGTGCACGCCCGGGACACGGCACTAGCTCGGTGCCCTAAGAACTTTCCTGGCCACGCAGAGGGACCGGACCCCTACTGGGGTCCCCAGTCCTGTTCAGTGCCTGCTGTACAGGGATTGCGGGAGGAGCACAGCACCCCTGGCCCCCACACCCGCTCCACACTGGGCAGCCGGGACCTGCTTTCTTTTGTCCCAGAACTCCTCTGTGTGCCCCTCCCATCCGTGTGATGCCAAATCTCTCTAGTGATGGCGTCAATGACCAAGCCCAGCAGCCTGGTCCTGCACCCTGTCCTGGCAGCAAGGTGGACTCCCATGGGAGGTATGGGTAGGGAGCCACACACCTGGGGGCCAGGACCTCTGGGCTTCTTTGCTTGCCACATCCCTCTATCTGCTGGGTCCTCCCCTGGCCCCTTCAAAGCCCAAGAGGAGGAGGAAGTGGGGAAGTACTCCAAGGACCACCCACAGCCCTCCCACCCAGTGAGGGAGGTCCCCCGAGAGGACAGCTCGCCCCAGGGGTCAGTAAACCACCCTGTACCCTGCTCAGTGCTGCCTCCACCCCAGCCGGCTAGACTAGTGACCAGGGCTGGGGACCCAGGCAGGAGCAGAGGGTTTGGGAGGACAACGGGGGACTCTTGGTAGTGGAAGCACTTGGGGCAGGACAGACTCCAGTCAGTGGGGAGACAGCTTTGCCCCTTGACTTTCCCTAACCCACACTTTCCCTCCTGGTCCTGAGAAGGCAGGCTAGGAGAACAAGGAGGGAACACAGATAGGGACATGGGACCAGGATGCATGTCCCAGGGGGTTCCTCTGTCATGGGGTCCTCCCCATGCCCCTCTCTCCCCACAGTGCCACAGGAACCTGCTCTTGTCTGGTCTGAGAAATCCTGCTGTTGGAGCTCAGCTTGTCCAGCTGCATGCCATCCCCTGCCACAGTCCACACCACCACAGCTGCCACTCCCACCTCCTCTCCCCAGTGACCTCCCTACTGGGGACCCTCTCCTGCACAGCTCTGGCCATGTCACCACCAGGACCTATGCCACCTGTCCTCCTACACTCACTGCCACCACGCAGCACCCAGCAGTGCAGACCTCCTGGGCCTCACCTGTTCCCATCTCTCCTGCCTTTTCCTCTCCTGCCAAGCCCTGAGCCCCAGGACCTGTGGTCAGGTGAGGCACAGGCTTGGTGCACCTGAGTTTAGCACAGGATCTGGGCCTCCCAAAATTTTTGATCTAAAGTACATTTATGAATGTTTAGCCACATCATTACAGCTGGGCCGATCACTACATAAACATAAGCCCTCAAACAATTCAAATATTTTGAAGGAAATCTCATAGTTAGATTTAGGAAGAATTAATATTGTGGCAGGTTTTTTTTTTCTTTTCTTTTTTTAAAAGAAGGAGAGAGAGAGAGAGAGAGGGAGAATCAATTTTTATTGACTTTTTCACATGGCTTTCGTTGCTCCGACACTTAGTTGTGTACGTGGTGCTGGGGTTTGAACCTGTGTACTCCTGCATGCTGGGCAAGTACTGTAACCACTGAGCAACCACTCCAGCCCCCAAAAGTAAATATTTTAAAGAATTATCTATTTTTTTTAGAGGTACAGGGGATTGAACCCAGGGCTGCACACATGCTAGGCAAGTGCTCTACCCCTGAGCTACATCACCAACTAAAAGTAAATCTTCAATCTCCCACTGGGTAAATTTGGGGGCCATTTAAAATTATGTGTATATGGGCATAGAAAAAGTTTTCTTCTTTGTGTATCTGGGCTTTTATGGGGTTTTTCTTTTTTCTTTCCTTTCTGCTTTAGTATTTAGTCCACCTGAAGCCAGTTTTCAGATTCTGTTTTGTCTGATGATCCCTGGTGTGGGCCATCTAAGTGGCTGCAGGAAGTATAGGTGTGGGGCATGTAAGTTTGCAAGGGTCACCATAATAAAAAACCACAGACAGGGTGGTGCACACCACAGAAATTTATTTCTTACATTTCTGGAAGTTAGAAGTCCAAGATCAAAGTGTTGTTTTCCAAGGTCTCTCCTGGGTGTCCAGACAGCTGCTGTCTTGCTGTGTGCTCACGTGGTTCTCCCTCTGTCCCTGTGCGCCCCGGAATCTCTCCTTCTTATAAGGACAGCAGTCAGTTTGGATCAGGGCCCCAACCTTATGACCTCAGGTGACTTCAATTTCCTTCTTAAAGGCACTATGTCCAGGGGCTGGAGCTTGGCGGTTTCGGCGCTTGCCTGGCATGCACAGGTACCCGAGTTCAAACCCCAGCACCACGTACAAAACGAAGTCTCAGAACAACGAAAGCCACAAGAAAAACGAAATGAAAACTGTATCTCTCTTTCTCTTATTGTCCCTCTTTCTTTAAAAAAATAAAAAAAAGAAAGAAAGACACTATGTCCAAATTTCAGCACATTGCTGGGAAGGACTTCAAGATAAATTTTTGATGCTGTGTCTAATGTGCACATTCACATGTGTGTTCACACACAAGCACATGAATGCACATGCAAAGTCTAAGAATAAAATGTCTGATTGTAGTTTACAGGCTAAATTAATAAGCAATCAAGTCAGTATACCATATGATGAAAATCAGAAAATCTTAAAAATTATGAGTAATTTACAAATTGAAATGCTAACTATAGGATCAAAAATATTTCAATTTTTAACTGCATAGCAAGTGTTAAATGTGGGGGTCGTATTTCCTGCCAGGAGCACGTGGCTATGTCCAGAGACATTTATTGAGGGTCATAACGGGCGTTTGAGACACTACTGCCATCTAGCGGTAGGAGGCCAGGTGTGCTGTAAAGCTCTGCAGTTCACGGATCAGGCTCTGGATTATGTTGGGTTCGTGCATGAATATTCTTTGTTAACAGAAACTTTCCTTGATGGGGCCAATGTAACTGTGAGCAGGGAATATGTACACATCACATAATAAACACTACTTTATAGTCTAGTCCTCATTAATTGCCTCTTGTTTTTCTCTTCCTAAATACATTGTCTACAGTTTCCTATATTTATTCTTCTCATGGTTAATGTAAACCACTATGGCTATTCTATACTCAGCAAAATGCCTATCACAGATTTATGAAATGAAGAGCGGCTTAATTTAAGTCTCATGCCTCAAGTCCAAGATCAGATGGCCGCTTTGGTTTGGGCCTCTGAAGGGTGGCACATTATTATGGGAAAAATATTGGAGGGACTACTCCCATGTCAAATCAGGGGAGATCTGAGAGAGAGCAAGACACTGGGATTTCCTGGTCCATTTTTGAATCCCTGCTCCCAAAGCCCTGAGGGCCATCAACAAGGCCTCCCCTCTTAAAGAACCATAGCAATTCCCATTGCCACCCTGGGGACCAAGATTTTGCATAAGGAACTTTTGGGGACACTCACCAAAATTTTAACAGCCAATGTTACTGAACTCTTAAATTAAAAAAGTAGCTGTAATTTTTCAAAAATTTGAAGCTAACAGAGTTAGCCACCGTACAAGGTGGAAATATTAGTGCAGTCAGGCAGCTGCGAGCCATCTCCGAGCAACAGTGCTCACATCAGTCTCCTCAATGAACGTCCACCTGAAGGAGAATTCCCCTTCGTGCTCCTCGCACCGGAAAGCAGCACACGTGTGAATACATGGACCAAGGGCCACGGTGACTGAAGAGTCTGCACGTTTATATTTTGGTGATGGTGAGCTCTGTGCACTTTGCCACTGTTTAAAAGGCCAACACGGGAAATGCCAGCCTCACCTGTTCAATTCCTACTTTTTTTTTTTTGAGACAGAAGGACAGTGAGAGAGAGAGAGACAGAGAGAATGAATTTTTATTGAGTTTTTCTCATGGCTTTCGTTGCTCTGACACTTAGTTGTGTATGTGGTGCTGGGAGGTGAACCCGTTTACTTGCGCAAGCCGGGCAAGCGCCCTAACGGCCGAGCCACTGCTCCAGCCCCCAGCTCCTACTCTTTTTGAGCGCGCGATTCTTCATGGTAAAAGGGGTGTAAGCCAGGCACAGTGGCGCATGCCTGTAATCCCAGTGGAATGAGAGGCTGAGGATCACAAGTTCAAAGCCAGTCTCAGCATCTTAGTGAGACTCTAAGCTGCTCAGGGAGATCCTGTCTCAAAATGAAAAATAAAAGGTCTCAGGATGTGGCTCAGTGGTTTAGTGCCCCTTGGTTCAATTTATGGTACAAAAAAAAAATTTCATGTCTCACTTTTTGTCTGTGTCTTGATTTTCTTTCTTTTTTTAATTCATTTTTTTATCAGTTAAAAAAATAGGCTTACATTTAGGAGGGAGTCTTTGTCAGACAATCAAGAACAAATGCATAATGACAGGCCAGGCCGATGCCATTCCATGGTTTCCCCGCTTAGGTTCCCAATGGTTCCATGTTTCCCCCTATTTAACCCCCGTGTTAGGTGGACTTCTCATGGAAGTTGAAGGTTCCCCTCTGGGTTGAATCCCCCAGAATGCCTCCCTCCATCCTCCTTGATATCCTGCCTATCCCTTCCCCACTCCCTGGCACCCTCCCTTCCTCCCCCAGAATCAGAGGCAAGGTTCTCCCTGCTCCTGTAAAGATTCACACTTGTTGAGGTTATTATTAGCGTAGCCATCTGTCAAGACTGTTTCCGGTTGTATTCTAGCTTCCATGAATGAGAAAAAACATTCCGCCCTTGAGTCTCTGAGTTTGGGATACTTCACTTAGCATACTTTTTTCCATCTCCATCCATTTCGCTGCAAATGCCATAATGTCGTGTTCTCTAATGGCCGAATAGTACTCCACTGTACATATGTACCACAGTTCTGGATCCACTCATCGAGTGAGGGGCATCTGTCTCACTTTTTCTCTGCGTCTTGATTTTCTTGTTACCCAGTTCCACTTCAGCGTTATTCGGAGTCTGATCTGCTTTTGGATTTTGTGAATAACTGAGACTAATATTTCATTTACCAATCCATTTAGGTTCATCCTGTGGCCCAATTCTGTCGTTATCTACTGACTTGTATGTGGGGGGTGGGGATCAGAGGACGAGGAAACCCTGGGAAGGTTGCAGGGAGAGGAAGGAGGCACCTCTGCCCCAGGGAGGCTGTGTCCAGCCTCCCAGCAGCAAACCCTGTGCCACTGTTGCAGGGACAGATGAAGCAGACCCTGGAGGAATTTGAGGAAGCAGTTTTATTTAAAGCTTGGTCCAAGAAGCATGGGTGTCTCAAATACTGCACCCCGTTAAAAACTCTTACAGCTGTAGACTCGGTGGGGGGTTACATAGCATTTAATTATTATTATTTTTGACAGGTCAAACAGCTATTTCATGAGTTTTTACAGAAATTGCACCTTCTGCAATTGCTCTCTCTGGGGTGAAGGCTCATCCGTAGCTCTTGAGTTAGACAAGCACAGCTCAGATCTTCGCTGTGCCACAGGAAGTTACAACCACAGCTCACCTCTATGCAAGCTCACTTCTGCACAGCTCCTGCAGACACCTTGGCAAAGATCTTACTGCCAGAGGCCAGATGAGCTGCTTTACAGTTATATTGTCACTGTAATCAGGGGCAGGGTCCTGAAGCCCCTTCCTCAGGCTCCTTCACCACAGCATGGGAAAAGGGACATGCTAGGATATTGGTGGGGGTCTCCAAGTTCACCAGGGTCTGCCTGCCTGGGGACACTTGAAGAGCAGCTGCAAGAGGGCAAATTGTGGGCCCTGTGCCCTCCAATGTGGTCACCAGGAAGTAGAACTAGATCCCCTCTTTGGGGAGAGGCCTCTTGGGAGCCACAGTCCTGCTCTGTAAGTTACCATGTTTGTACCAGGTGACCCAAGGGTCCCATAGGTTCCCAGAAGTTCCTGGTGGTCTCATTTTTTTATCCACGATCGATGCCCATGGAGGTGCTTGGAAGATGCTTTCTTGTCTCTGGAAGTCCTGGGAGAGCAGCCTGGGGCCTGGTGCAGTGGGGACCTGGATCAGGCAGAGTGTGACAGAGCACTGTGCCACCGCTGCTGGGTCCAGGGAAGACAGCGTGCTTGTTGGAGCAGAGTTCTCATTTGGAAATAGGGCTGGGGTCACTGTCCTGACTGGGATGAGGAGGCCTCCTGAGTGAACTGGACCAGCAGAGGGCAAGAGGGGACAAAGGAGAGTATGATGTCCCTTCATAACCCCTGGAGCTTGAAGATCTGCTCCTGTGCCTCCTGGGTCCTAGGGCCCACAGGCTTGAGGGCACCCAGACCCAGATGAGGCTTTTGATTCTGGGTTTCCTGCCTGTGATGCAGTTTCAGCATTGGCCACTGGGGCTCAGAAGAGCCCTCCATGGTCAATGGAGCAAGAGGAGCCAGAGGGGAGCCCTCTGCATCTTCTCCCTCCCCCAAACTGGCATCCGTGTGTAGTGAGAGGGGGAAGTGGTGTGACACGATTCTTCACTCTGCACTGCACCCCACATGCACTCATGCAGGGGGTGTTTTGGGCTTGGGTGCTGCTCTGGAAGTGCTCTCCAAGTCCCCTGCTCTCCAGGAGCTGCCAGTCTGCAGATGGAGCTGCACAGAGGATCACATCTCCTGGACTTGGAAAAAAAGAGCCTGTACTATAACAAAAACCCAGTGTGGCACTGCAGCAAGGGTTGGGTCCCCATGTGTAGGTCTGAGAGTCTCAGTGAGGTGACATTTCTGCTGAAATCAGAGACAGCGGGGAGCAGCCTCGCTCAGTTCTGTGATCAGGGTTTCGGGGAAGGCTTAGCAGTGCAGAAACTGGGAGACAGGTGAGTTTGGCCAGGGGGGATGCTGGAGGGGTGCCCGGGGAGGCTGGAGAGAGCCTGGGCAGAGAAGGGGGAGGGCAGACTGCAGGGTCAAAGGACCCCATTAGTTGTCCACTGCTGTGGCACCGCATCTGCGTAATTCCCTGCTGACATCCACAGGGATGAGGTTACAGTTGCTGAGCGCCAGGATCCAGGCCAGTTCAGCTGGGACACCTGCCTCCAGGTGTGACAGGAGGCGGAGCTGGGGCCTCCTCTGAGGGTCAGCTGGGGGCCCTGCCTCAGAGCTCATTCCTGCTACTGGCAGAACCCACTTTGGGGAGTCTCTTGTGTAGGACACTGCTTGCTGGGAGCCAGTCCCAGCTGAACTCTTGGGTCCCCGAAGGAAGGGCAGAGTTGGTGCAGAGGAACTGGAACCTCCGGGGCAAGTTGCAAGCAGACACAATTCCCTGCTTGAGCAAAATGCCGTCTGTTCTTTATTGCTGAACATTTTTATACAGGTGCACAAACAAGCCTTTCATTATCTGCTTCATTGTACAATTCTCTTTTCAGTTTCCCAGTAAACTTAAAGTATCAACTATTAATACAATTCATGTCCTCGACCTCCCCACCACATTAACCATATTGTTTAAACCTGCTTTTACAAAGGACAGAGACCAAACACTTCCCCAAATTCTGTCTCCCTAAATTCCTCCAGAGGTTTCTACAAACCATTACCTCATTAGATAAGAGAAGCGTATAAGGGTCACTGCACTACATTATTCTAGAGGCCCTATCTTAGCATAAATGAAAAGTTTCTTATTTAACTAGAGTATGTTATAGGCTGTTATAACTCCTATACCCTAAAACTATTTTGTTATTGTAACCTTCCTAGATATTCTATAGCTATCCTAGGTCTGATAAATGTTAATTCTATAAAATATCTGTGCATCCCAACTTACGGGCTAAGAAGTAAAGCCTAACCTTTACAAAGACAAAAAGGGTAAACATGTCCTATTTACTACTAAGAAGTTAAAACTCAACCTCCACTAAGCCAGGAAAGGCAAGCATGTCTTGTTTACTGTTAAGGAGTTAAAACTCAATCTCTGCAACAACAGGAAAGGTAAACATGTCTTTCTGTAGATGTTTTACGTATACTGCTTCTTTGCTCCTCAGTTCTAATTATTTTGCTTTTTATTTCCAATTTTGTTTTAAAGTCAGTATAGCTTCATTTTCCATGATTTTGATATGTGTTATTGCAAGCACTCTTCTCAACAATCCACAACAGTTGTCTAAGCAATAGAATTCTCATAACAATCAGAGAGTTTCAGTTTGAGTAAATTCACAAAGATATAATTACTAGAACACAGCCAATTCCTAGAGGGGATGATTTTGGCAATCTCCAGGGCTGGCTTTGCCTAGCCCATCCCCAAGTCTGGACTTTGTCAGACAGAACTTTGGTGGACATCACCTCCTCTAACTGCTGAATCTTTGCTCCTGGGGCCATGCAGGAGCTTCATTCCCTACAGGGAGGGGGAGAGTTAGAGAGGGAGGGGGAGACACTGGAGGGTGGAGACAGACAGAATTCCGACCTCCCTCTAGGTAATCTTGGACTTCATCTTCCATGACTTCTGTCATTTTTCCTTAAAAGTCAGACACTGAATCTGATCCATGTTGAGCAGAGGGGAACCAGGAGGCTGTGGCTGCTGGGAGCCCTTATGGGGTGACCACCACCACATGGAGAGGAGGCACTGGGTCCAATTCTGAATCTCGGGTGGAGTTATTGGAAGGTCTGCCAGAGGGGGGTGATCTCCAAATCTGTCCCTTCCCATGGTGCATAGTGGGATGTGCAGCCAGGAGGGGAAGTGATGTTCCCTGGCTCTCCCTATGGGACACGGGTCTGGGCTGAATATGTTTTTCTTTTTCCCCACCCACCTTGTTATTGTCCTATCTCTAAATGTGTGGGTTAGAGTCATGTGATTCTAGCATCAGTGCCTCTCAGGTAACACAGGTACTCATGGGCAAACATACCTGATCACATCCTCAGAAGCAGATGGTAAAATAACCCCCAGGGAGTAGGCAGCGAGACAGTGAGGCCCTGAGAGACACCAGGACTTGCGAAAGGTGACACATCCGGAAGGAGGGAGGAGCAGGTCTGAACCCCCCTCTGCTTGCCCAGCTGGGGTTCTGGCTGCACGCAGGCCTGCCTGGGGATGGGGTCAGGCTGTGCTGGTGTAGCCACGTCCAGCTGTATGCAGGTCATGGGGAGAGGGGAGCAGTCAGCGTCCCAAGGGGAACTTGGAGGATCTAGGTGAGGAAAGGCTCAGGTAAAGGGACCCCAGGAAGTGATCTCACTTCCTTGGTGATGGACCAAACAGAACTTGGAACCCTGGTAGCCAGGTTCCCACATTCCGGAGCCAGCCCCAGCCAGCTCTCTTGTTAGAAGACCCCAGAGTGTGGGGTGTGATCCCACGCACTCCCCCAACTCCATAAACCAACACCTCCGGAGAGCATGGAGTGGGGGCCTCCCCACATCTGGAGTCAGCGGGTCAGCCCTTGCCCCCAAGCTTCTGGTGATCTCCTTGGAGGAGCTCAGAGGTGACACGGGCAGCCAATGGCAGGTGAGCCACGATATCCCACCTCCCTGATTGTCCCCTGCATCGCTCCAGTCCCTCCCCAGAGTGGTGAGTGCTCACCGAGGTGTGAGTGAGGACCAAGGACTGTGCAGCTGCCAGCTCATGGGGTGCCCTGCAGCTGTTACACACCTTCAGCCAGATGTGGAGAGGGCAGCACTGAGCACCTGCTGGGTGGAGGCAGCAGAGAGCAGCCCTGGCTGCAAGACTGAGGCAGCGCGTGTGAGGATGGACATGGGGGCCACAGTCCCCAGAGGTCCCCCAGCCTCCAGAGCAGAGGGTGCAGGGTGGCAGTCCTGCACCAGGAAGGGAGAAGTCACCTTCTGATGGTCACAAGGAGACTCAGGACACAGCACATGAGGTCTCCTCCACTTTGGATCTGGACAATCAGCCAGGGACACAGTGGGCATGTCCCTGAAGCTGACAGAGGGGCTGCCCTGAGGTGGTCACTACCAAGGTATGATGGAACTTTACAGAGAGAGAGCTGGGACCATTAGGGTCCCCAGCATTTTGGTGGTGCTCCTTGGTTAAGGTCAGTGTTCCCACATCACAGATGAAAGTTCTGGCCACCAATGTCCCAAGAGAGCCAGAATGGCCTGATTTCTGTTGGCTATCATGTCACGGAGCAGGAGAGATTCAGGTGAACTGGAAGCTGGGGTAGTCTGGGTGTCTGGGGGCAGAAATTGCAGGGGGGGGCAATTGTGTGTCTTGTTTTAAGGGTGCACATCCATCCTAAATGCTCAGCCACTGGCCAGCCAGTCCCTGGGGAAGGTGGACCTGGGGCTGCTCATGTGGCGACCACTGAGAAGATGCCCTGGTAATCTCAGGTGACCCTGCTTCATTCTGGGGGATTAAGAGAGCTCCAAGGCTGACTCGTCCCATGGGTGAGTGTCTGTTCTTCAGGGTGATGTCATAGTCATGGTGGTTCATTGTCAGGTCACGATCCTTGAGCTCTGTGAGGGGGAACAGATGATGGTCTTTGCTCATGAGGGGTGCACAGGCCAGGGAGAGAAATCCAGCCCCAGGGAGCAAGCTCAGGGTGGTCAGGGCGAGGTGTGGGGGCTGGGGTGACTGTTTAGAGGGCAAAGGACACCGGATTTTAGAGACTAAATGTTCTCCAACTAGACAGTGGTGATGGTTGCACACTACCTTGGATGGACCTGATGTCCCCAAACTGTAGAGTTGAATTCCTAACCTTTTGAACTTCAGTCTTGAAACAAGACACAACAAAAAAAAATCAGAAATAATTAAACATAGAAAAGAATCCCTCAGGGAGGCAAAGAGCTGCTCTGGCACTGGAGCAGGCACTGGATTGGGACATAGGACAGGAGGAGAGATGTGGTAGGAATGTTCAGGAAGCAGGCTTAACTATGCCTTAGCGTGGTCCAGGGCAGCTGTTGCCAAAAAGTCTCTGGACCCCATGGCGGGAGCCTTTGCAATTTCTGTTCTTTGTGCGGTTACAAAGCATTTAGTTCTTTGTTACATTTTGATTGGTCACCAGACAGTAACCAGTTTTCCAAGAAAAGCAGAAAGGGCAACTTTCCTTAAGTGTGAATAACTGTGCAGAGTCTGTTGCCCCTCTCGTTGTCCCAGTTACTGGCAGAGCCAGCGTCTACAGGGACGGAAGCCTCAAGCTGCTCAGAATTCTTTGCAGAAATCTACTGACGGAATTTAAAGTGAGCTTTCTTCTTTCTCTTCTTGGGCAGGGAGTTGGGGGCTTGTTAAGATTATGAGTAGAGGGCCTCTCCCACCTTAGGTGGATGTCAGGAGCGGGCATGAAGCAGCGTGCTATAGCTGACCCCGCTCCTATGCTGAGGACCCTCCGGTACGGATGGCTTCGCTGCTCCAGCTGCACAGCAGCGGCATGCCCGGCAGGAGGTGGTGGGTGGCGGTATCTGCAGAGTTCTTCCAGGTGGGGATGTCCGGGAGTACGGTCAGTGCAGCTGCCCAGGCTGTGCGTGGCCGAGTGCTGGCACGGGGCCCTATGCTGCTGCCCAGCTGCCTGTAGCTCCTGATTTGCAGCTGGAGGTGGTTGTAGACTGACTAGTCCTGTGGCTGCTGACAGTTCACACCACATCTGATGGCAGAGACACCTCCAGCTCTGACCGTTCTGCATTCTGTGCCTGCTCCTGAAGCCGGATTGAGCTCTTAAGATTTTCTCAGAGTTGATGCTGGAGTTTGACTTGATGGGACAGCTTTGAGAAAGCTGTGGGTGCCCTTAAATAGCATAATCTAAAATGATTTAAAATTATTGCAGGTTATATTTTGTTTTGAATAAAAATATAAGCATAAAATGTAAAATCTTACAAAGACTATGAATGGAAAAAAGGAAATGAAAATAAAATAGCTGCCATCAGATGGAGGGATGTAACAGCCTGGCCCCAGAGCTGGCCTTAGAAACAGTGCAGGAGCTGGTGCTGGGGGTGGCGCTGGGCTGGCTCCCGCTCTGGAGCTGGTGCTGTGGAAGATGCTGGAGCCACAAGACTGCCTGTGGAGCTGGAACAGAACATGGTGCCTGGGAAAGTGGTGGGACTGACTCTGTCCCCGACTGTAGTTCTGGGGCAGCTCTAGAATTAGCTCCTCTTCTAGGGCTGATCCTCACTATGGTCAGGGGCCAGGAAACGTGCAAGAACTGGTGACGGAGGTGGCTCTAGTCCTGTGGCTGCTCTAACTCCCATTCTAGAGCTGCTCCCAAGTCTCTTTCTGGAGAAGGCTGCAGTTTAAAGCCCCACTGTGTCCCGTAGGTGTGATGCTGCCCTACCTGCTAGACTGAGTCCTGAGGCAAGGATCATGTCCGGGGTCACCGCTGTGTTCCTGCATACAACAGGAGTCAACACAGGTGCCCAGTGTGTAAATGAATGAAATTATCAGTAATCAATCTCAAGACTTCCTGACTCGGACTTCCTGAGTGGAGTAGCAGCCCTGATCGCGCAGGACTTTGGCTGTCAGTCCGATCCACTCATAACAGTTGTGAAGGCTTGGGAACACAGTGCTGAGCACGCGCAGGCCCCTTCAGACATGAACCAGGGTTAAACGAGAGGCAGCAGATCACAGGCCATGCCCTGACCTCATCCGGGAGCAGGTGCATGGACGAGCAGGTCATGAACAAAAGACAACCCAGCCACACAGGATAATCCCAGATGGGGCCTGTGGAGGAGGGACTGTGGGATCCACGCTCTGAATGGTCAGCTCAATCCTGATCCCCCTTGGTTTTTTCAAAATTGCTGTTCAGTGTTTCCACCTGTTAAATGAACATCAAAGGGAATTGAAGACCTGTCTAGGGCTTGTTCCTCTCTAAACATGGAGCAGGGTTTGAGCGCACCCAGGCAATGGGGCTGTGCCTGCTGAGGTGAGTGGCTAGGGCCGTGGCTGAGTGGCTGCAGGGTCCTGGGTGCAAACCTCGAAAGCTCTGATGGTCCACACCTTGACAGCACATGGGTCGTGTGACTGTGAGGCGCTCACAGAAGATGGCTGGACTGTGGAGGTACAGAGCAGCAGGGGCTCGGTTTGGTGAGTGCTGGAGATGGTTAGAGGTTTTTCCAGGTGCACACGAGGGCCTTCCTTCCTTTGCTCACCTGCTTGCTTTCCTCCCTCAAGTTTGTCGTATTTCACCACGTGGAAGCTCATCTTTCAAGTAACCAGACATCTACAGGAGAAATTTGTTCTTTCCAACCTTCTGCTGTGATGAAGAAGACATCTGTGTGTCAGAGATAGAGGTGTCCGTATGGATGGATGTGCTGAGCTGCACTGCTGAACCGAGGGCTAGCATATCTCCTGTATTATAGACAAGCACAGCGAACATGCTTCCAATGGAGGGCAAGTCACCTCCTGTCAGCAACAGATTCCTGCCCTGGGCATGTAGCTCAGGAATCCACCACTTGCCTAGCGTGGGTGAGGCCCTGGGTTAAATCACCAGCACTATAAAAATCAACCCTGGGTTAAATCACCAGCACTATAAAAATCAATCTATCCTAACAGTTATCTCTGTATCTTAATTTATCTTTTTATTTCCACTTGTCTTGTATCAGGCATTTATTCATCATTCAATAAATTGAATGAATATTACACAGTGCTCTATTCTAAAATACTGCTTGATTCCTGTGATTGGGCAAATCCTTGATGAAAAGGAATTTCCATTCTACTAGAAGTAGGCAATTAAAATATGTAGGATGTCTGGCAGTTATCTGTGCTGTGACAAAGAATAACTCAGGAACAGGATTACAGTTTTTTTTTTTAAATCATGCAAGCCTCATTAAAAATGAGATTTAAGGGGCTGGAGCAGTGGCTAGGTGGTTATACATTTGCCCGGCATGTGCAAGGACACGGGTTTGAACCCCAGCATCATGTACGCAGCAAAGTATTGGAGCAATGAAAGGCACATGAACAACTAAGTAAAATCGATTCTTTCTTTAAAAAATGAAATTTAAGCAGACACTATGGTAATCTCCCTGGTTTAGTCTCACTGTGTGTTGCCTTATTCTCTTTCTCCCCATTCTTATTCTAGTGATATAGGTCAGACAGGCAAGATAAGGGAGGAATTTTCAGGAAGCAGGTTTCATTATTCCACATAGCCTGGTCTAGAAGGCTACTGCCAAAAAATCTCTGGGCTCCAATGGGCGGGAGCCTTTGCAATTCTATTCTTTGTGTGGTTACAAAGCATTTAGCTCTTTGTTACATTTTGATTGGTCACCAGAGGTTTCACAGTAATTAGTTTTCCAAGAAAAAAACAGAAAGAGCAGCTTTCCTTTTGTACAAACAACCTTTGTGCACAGCTGTCTTCAGAGAGTCTATTGCCCCGTCTTTGCTCTGGTTACTTGCAGATCCAGCATCCGCAGGAAAAGGAAACCTCAAACCACACAGAACTCGTTGCAGAAATCTAGCTGGCAGAATCTGAAGAGCAACAACTTTCTCCTCTTGGGTGGAGGTTTGGGTCTTGTTAAGATTATAAGTAGGGGGCCTCTCCCACTTTACTAGGAGTGGACTTTGCTCATTCTTTTTTTAGGCTAGAATTATTTCTTGTGTTTTGACCTGGGGGGCATTTTTGATGGTGGTGGGGATGCAACCCGTGTCTGTGTGAGCTGAGTACGAACTTTACCACTAGGGTACATCTGCAAACTCCTACAAATAATTTTTTTTTGAAAGAGAATCAATTTTATTTAGTTTTTCATGTGGCTTTCTGTGGGAACCGCGGGTGGTCCCACAAACCCCTGACACCAGCAGAATGTGCATGAGTGCACGCCTGCCAGAGGGACTAATGCACTTGGACATAGACCAAGAAGAGGATGTATATTGCTCAAGGACATTAGACGTTCTCAGCCTCGCAAATGTTCTTAGAATATTACAAAGTTTTATGTTAGAAGTTCTTGTGCTTTTGATAAGATGCCTTGTGACTGCAATGTGAAACTGCTGATACAGAATACAGGATGTGGAAAACTATATAAGGAGAGCTGTAAGCAATAAACTGAGTCTGAGTCTTAGTCTTAGTCTTTGTCTTTTAACCCTGAGTGTGTGTGTGTGTGTCATTATTGTCGCTTCGTTGGATGAATGCAACAGCTTTCGTTGCTCCAACACTTAGTTGTGTATGTGGTGCTGGGTTTGAACCCAGGTCCTTGTTATGCCCGATCCATGAGACCCCCAAAGCACCACGGAGCCTGGCGTCTGCTGCAATCACACAAGGGTTTACTGAGTCCAAGCTTGAGCTTGGTCCACCGTCCAGCACTCGGACGCAGCGGGTGGAGGAGAGCGGCCCGAGACTCCGAGAGTCAGGGTTTATAAAGGAAAATTCTGCAAGCTGGGAGTTACAAGCCTTGGCATTCCAGGAGTGGGTGAAGGCAGGTGGGGGACTGTGACCTTTGCTGCTGTTGGCTATGGGCCTAGGGGTTTTTATGTTTCTACCACAAGGACATCTGGACCCTATAGGTAGTTGTTTGTCAAGGTTTTCTTTTGACTCTGGCCATGTGTTTACATTCTTAAGTTGTTCTTATGGCCTTGTAGTGTCTCCCAAAACAGGCAGTTTTAGGTCATGCTGCTCTCTGTGTGAGTGCTCTGGACAAGACGGAGTTTGTCCGGTTCTCACATTAACCCCATCCTCACAGTCTCACACATGCCAGGCAAGCACCATAACCACTAAGCCACTGCTCTAGCCACTAAAATTAGGGTTTTTTAAACTTCAGGAAAATTTATGTCATTTTGAAAATGAGACCTTGTGCAATAAATGTAACTACATTAATGCACAGGTTAGATTATAAGTTAATGCTGTTAACAAAATTAAAAGTATTTTAAAAACTTTTAACCCATGATGTTTTATTCTAAATTATGTAGTATAATAAATATGATCATCCAGAAATTTTATATTGTTTGTACAAGGTTGTGTTCTGATTCTTTTACAAACAAAAACATTTTAAATTCCACATTGATGATTTATATTAATCACCAGTGGTTTAGAATTGTTTCTCAGAAATCTCAAAAATGTATTTAAATTATGTATTTTACACAGCAGGGAAACTGGATTGCTTTTGTATTAAAAACTACTTCTGCTAAAAACGCTGTCTGAGTCCTTTGGAGGACTTCCCTCATACATGACATGCAGAGTTTGTCCTCATGAACTTATTTTAAAAGCTCTTGTACTCTGGACATTTAAAAATGCATCCTATTCATGTCAACCACCTCTTAAAAGTTAGCTGTAGGGCTGGAGCAGTGGCTCCAGTGATTACGGAGCCTGGCATGTGCGAGTGTGTCCTTGGCTCTGGGGTGCAGTGGGTCCACAGGTACTTGGTCCAAGGTTGCCTTAAAGGCAGCAGATGCTTACGGCACACTCTTCCCATCAAAACACTGCCATCCTGGTGCCAGACATCCCCAGAAGGCACCCATCCTCTGTGGACGCTGAGGATGTCTAAGATCAGTTCCTCCTTACCTCCAGCCAGGTCTGTGGCCACCATACATGTCCACAGAGGTTTCTGGGTGCTGCAGCCAAGGTTCCTGACTGCTGCCCTCTCGGCATATGACCATAGGAGGTGTAGGGCAAGAGTTGGACAACATCCTGGTGAACTGGGAAGCACGAGTGTTCCCTTGGTCTGTGAACTCACACCTGTGTGTGTGTGCACGTGCAGCACACCATTGATGAGGGTCTGAGGCCATCATGGTGCACCAGAGAGGTAGGATCACATGTGCTGTCACACCACTGACTACCCTGTGTCACCTTTGATCCCTTCCAGGAAAATCACCAGAGGCAGCAGGGTCAAAAGCTGACCCAGTGTCTCCAGATGTGGATGAGGCCTCACTCAATTCTTTACTGAGGCCTGAGGCTTGGCAATTTCAGGAGACTGAAGGAGAACATCCCACTCTCTGGAGTGTCATGACAACTAAGATGCCTGGGCCTTGGTGTGAAATATGGGCACACTGCTACCAGGGTTCCAAGTTCTGTTAGGTCCATCACCAAGGAAATGAGATCACTTCCTGGGTTCTGCTAATCTGAACTTCTTCCTCACAAAAGACCTCAAATTCTCCTTGCAAATGTGACTACTCCCCTCTCCCCATGAGCTACACAACTGGACAGAGTTCCACAAATACACACTAAACACCATCCCCAGTGAGGCCTAGGTACAGCAAAAACCCCACTTTGGGAAGATGGAGGTGTGTTCCAAGGTTTGGGACCTTTGAAAAGTCATTGTCCTACTCAGGGTCTCCCAATTGTCCCTACCTGCTCCTTGGGGATTATTCTGACATCAACCTCTGCAATACCATCAGGAGTATGCTCCCATAAATATCTCAATTATCTGGGAAGCCCTAAGGTAGGAGTCATGTGTCATTAGTGTAAAAACTTTGACCATTTACAAGATGGGAAGTTCCATGACATTCCATCTGTGAGATGCAGAGTGAGCATAATTTAACCTGGGTCTTAAAGCCTGAACAAGGGAGTCATGTATTATAAGTCCCAGAGCCAAAGGAGGTTTGAACGCTGAGGAGAAAATGGAGACCCAGCTCAAGAAGAGAAAGGAAATCTGCCCTTCTCTCTTTACGTTCTGCTTGGGCAGAGCCTCCATGCACTGGGTGATGCTGGATTAAGTTGGTGTGGGAGAACTTTTTTACTCAAAGTCTACTGACTCAAATGCTGAAATGTTCTGAAAACACCCTCATAGACACTCCCCAAAATAATGCCTTGCTAGCTATCTGGGCATTCCTAAACTGAGTCAATTTGACTCAGATTTATTTTATTTATTTGAGAGAGGGGGGAAAGAGAGAGAGAGAATAAGAGAGAGAGAGAGAGAGAGAGAGAGAGAGGGAATCAACCTTACTTAGTCTTTCATATGGCTTTCATTGCTCTGAGACTTCATTAAGTACAACCTTACTTAGTTTTTCATGTGGCTTTTGTTGCTCTGAGACTTCGTTGGGTCTGATGATGTTGGGGTTTGAACTCAGGTCCTCATCTTAAGTGTGTGAAGCATGGCAGTCAAGGGCTGCAACCACTGAGCCACTGCTCCAGCCCCTTGACTCAATGTTTAACTGTCATGTTACAAACTTAATCATAACAGTGATCATAATAAATGCTGTATTGGTTTCTCAGACGTGACAAAACAGATGACCACAAACTAGGTAGCTAAAAACACCAGAAATTTATCTTCTCATAGCTCAAATGTCCAGAAGTACAAAACGAAGGTGTCAGGCAGCAATGGTTCCTTTTGTGTGTCCTGAGGAGGAATCTGTCCCAGGCACACTCCTAGCTTCTGGTCACTGGCAGCAGTTATTGGTATTCCTTGGCTGGTTGACGCACCACTCCAATGTGACTTTGTCTTCTCTGTCCATATGTATGCCATCTTCTTTCCATATTAGGACAGGAACCATTGGATTTAAGGTCAAGTGTGATTCAATTCAGTTTCATCTTAACTAACTAACACCTGCAAAGACCAAGGCAAGGTTGTTCATTGCTCATAAATGCAGCTATGTCCACTTCTTTGAGTTCAGGATTTGTAGTCCACAGTTTACCAGAAGCTTCTTTGTAAGAAAACAATTCTCATCAATGTTCTCAAGGGAAAGGGATGGGTCTTTTATCAAACAGGATTACTTTTATCACTAAGGAAGTCAGTATGTCTGGATGAGATAAACAATATGTTAGAAACATTACAGAATGCAGCTGTCCTGAAAAATCTCTTCCTTGTTAGAGTCAGGCATTTGCTGAGGTAATACATATTCAGCAGAGATAAAAACAGCCTTCAATACCCAGGGACAGAGTGTAAAGTGGGATGAGATGTTTAGGTTTGGGGGCATTCAATTCAGTTATTTTCCACTCACCATGATGAACATGTGCAGTAGGGATACTCAGAGTGGAACTCAATGATCTTGTTGTAGTGGGAAGTTGTTAAAGTTCCCAGATGTCTCTCTGGGAGACAAATTATGTTGAGAAGACACATTCAAAACCTCTGTTTATTGCTTTGTAAATTACAATGGGTAAAGGGAAAATCTTGACAATGGCTTCCCCTGAAAGAAAGTAGAAACTGAGCACACCAAATGAGTCCTATGGGAGGAAAGGATTGAACAATTGACCCCTCTTTTTCGTATAGAACAGTTTAATTGGGATGCATGTCTTCTGTAGAATGACAGACTTGTGTAGCCATCAGAAGCAGAGTGTATTTTTAATACCCTACAAAGAGATCCTGTATCCACTGCAGCCACTCATCCCTTCACAGCAGCATCAGCAAGCACTGATTCACTTCCTATCTCTGTGGACGGCTGACTCTGGACATTCCACAGAAGTGGACTCATGCAATGCCCAGCCTTCCTCACCCTAGATTCTTTCACTTAGTATAGTTTTTTCCAGGTTCATGCATGTTGTATGTAGCATGTATCACTAGTGTATTCCTTTTCCCCAAAGAAAATCTCTTCCAAAGAAGTGACTCCCTAATTCAGGGGAACATGCAAAATTATTATTGTGAAATACAAATTTTGAGGATGGAAATATCATTACATGTAGAGGCTGGCAGCAGTTAGCCCAGGATGCTAAAAATATGTGCTTCTGCATACAGTATATAGTACGGAGGCTTTTCTCCACTGTGAAATCACAGCATTGTCCTTGTTGAGAGGAGTGGCTCCACTGGTGCCTCTTTGTACCCAGGGACTGAGACCTACCCCCCAGGTCTTGCTGGTCTTGGGTATTACCTTGTGTGTCAGATGAACTGGGTTCAGTCCAGGGAGTCAGGCATACACCTGACTATCACGGTTAAGTATGAGAAATTTATAAAGAATGCTTTGGCATATACCATATGCTATGGAGATTAAGCTCAGGTTGGATATTTTAGCATTAAAATGAAGCAGAGGTCATTTCCTGGTCACTGGTTCATTCTCCTGAGGTTATTTGTGATATGCGTTATAACTGGTGTGAATCAGTAAAGACCACATCTCAATTTCTTGGATAACGTTTGTTATCAGGGGAAATACCCTTTTTGGTTAGTAAAGGTTAAGGTATGTCTTATAGTCTCAGGATTCCAAGCTGCTAATGGTGCAACAAGGATAAAACACAATGGCATCATGGGCATAAGTAGAGAAACGTTTATTTCAACACAAACACAGCAAAACCATGACAGTCAACCTCATAATAAGAATGGTGATTAGTGAATTACAGGAAGGTATTGTATAAACAATATATCAACTGTGGATGCTGGAGAAAGCAGTGACTCGTATCTGTTGGGATGGGGTGGGATGGTAGGGGATTTCATCACACTATTGAGAACACTGTGTAATTAAAACTGTGGAATTTTCTATAGCTAACAGATACCTAAGAACGTAAGCCATGAAGTAGGGGAATCATTGCAGTTAAACTATTGAAAGAAGAAGAGGTAATCTTGAGGGCAGCAGGAGAGAAAAAAAAAGGAAGAAGGAAAGAAAGAAAGAAAGCCCACATCACATATAAGACAGCATCCGAAATCTGCTGGTATCTCTAAAAGTCCATGAGGGTGAAGGCAGTGAAATGACACAACTAAAATTTCTTTTTTTTCTTTTCTTTTCTTTTTTTTTTTAGAGTGACAGTGAGAGAGAGAGAGAGAGAGAGAGAGAGAGAATCACTTTAGTTTTTCAAGTGTCTTTCATTGCTTGAACACTTTTTTGTGTATGTGGTGCTGGGGTTCAAACTCGCGACCTCACACATGCCAGACAAGTGCCATAACTCCTGAGCCACTGCTGCAGCCCAATTAAAGTTCTTTTTTAAAAAATCAATTAACCAGTAATTCTACACCTGGAAATACTGTTGGCCTCTGGTTAGTTCCCACTTTGGTACATGATAGGATAGTGTGTGTGCATCATGTTGGAAGCATGGGTCAGAGGAAAAATCATATGGAAAGAAAAAGCCAGCAAGCAGGAAGGGGCAATGACATAACAGGGTGACTATAGCTATTCATGCACTATGTATTCAAAGACAAGAAACAATCTCAATTTTCTCCATAGCAATGAAGAACATTGGTAGTGAAAGATGTGCTAATGACTGACTGAATTATCTAATACATACATGTATTTGTAACATTAAAGCATCACATATGTGTGCAGCTGCTGAATTTGGCACCTCATAGCTGACAGACAATGGACATTCTCTTTACACAAGACTGCATATTTTAGTAATAATATGGAAGCAAGAGTAAAAGCAAAAGTGATAGGCAAGAAAGAGAAGAAAACCCATTGCCAGACTGTGAAAACACCAACACCCGAAGGCAGGAAGCTGAGGAGTCCTAGGGCAGCTTTGTGGGGTCTTGACTGGGACGCCCTGGGCACAGTGTCTCTCAACAGGTGAGACTGGAATCTTATTCCTGTGGGACTCTCTAAATGCAGGTTAGAACAAAGAAAGTTCCATTCTAACAACATATGTGACCTAGTGCATCCCCCCAAGGACTGGCCAGACCCCTGAAGGGAGGAAGTGATAGCCATGCCATAAGTAAATGGCTCCGAGTTCCCGTGAGCCAGCTTTCTTTAGATGCTCCACCATGGATGGGCAAAGGTCATGGCAGGCACATGCACAGGGAAGATCTTTAACATTTCCCTTAGACCTTTAGTAGTGAAACTTTCCTCTGAATCCCCAAATCAAAATTCTTAGATGTAAATTGGAGAAGTTTCCTGTGTGAGATGACATGGAGTGGAGATGAGCAAGAGCTGGAGCCACATCCCCTAAGGATGGCTGCGATGACCATGCAGCTGAAAATGACAGTCAAAGGTCACACGCATTATTACTGCACCCATGGTGCCTGCCCCTAAACTCTACCATGAGATGCAACATGTATATATCCAAGCCAATTTAAACAAAATCAAGGTCCGTGGGTGTTTGGTTGACACAAAGAAATGACACGTGGAGAAAACAGAGGGTCATTTGTGTGTTTAGATTTTGAACAGAGCTTGTAGATCATCTAGTGCCTCATTTGAATAAAAATTCTTTTTCTTTGTGTGGTGGCCTCTATAACTATATATATGATCTAAAAAGGGACAGGTTTAGTTTGGAGCACTTTATGAGGAATGAATTATAGAGAAATCTTGGGTGTCCAGGCCATATACTATCTTATAACCCTCAAAGTAAAATAGCCAGTATAAATTATAAAGTAGAATAAAAGTTATCTATAGTCAAAAGATATCTAATAAAATTATGTGAGGTTTAAATGCTTCATGAGTATGTCTTGTTCTTCTCACCCCTGTCACTTTACACTTGTTTATGGTTACAGTTCCCTGTCCCAAAACTAAACATGTGGTCCAAATTGGTGTCTTTTTCTAAAAATTTTTAAGGCCAATCAAGTCCTCTCAGGAGTTATTCTTAGTGACTTCACGAGGAACTAACTGCTTGGCTTGTTATATTTTTCTCTATCACACATGCCATAAGCCAGGTTAGACCAGCATCCTACTGATCACATGGCTCCCCATGAAAGTACTGGGAATACTTCCCTTTTCAATGGCCCTCCTTTTTATAGAATAGGCACTGTTGACTCCTATTCTCTGGGGTCTTCATAATCCCCCGACTGGTAGATTGTGTGTCTCTCTAGAGTTGCAGGGCCATTAAAATTAAAATCACTCTATAGGTTAAAATGTTAAAGGTGTGATTTGAGATACAGAAATCTGAGGCATATTTTCATATCCCTATATTCTTCCTATCATCTTCTTAATTTCTCCATAATTACATCAGTACAAATGTTTAAAGATCTGATTTATGGAAGCAGTATTCCTCAAATAAGTTTGACTAAAATTTCTAAAATAATTAAGAGATATTATGCTATATTTACCCAACAGTACATTTTACTGTTACATAGAACCTTTAGTAAAGTGAAGTAGTGTGAGATCTGTGATACAATAACTTAATACATGGCAGTGTTAACATATTAACATCTACTTTAGTAATAAATTTCATACAAATGTACATAGAGTAAAAATGCACTGTACACTGGGTATGGTAGTGCACCTCTGTAAATCCAGTGATTTGAGAGGCTGAAGCAGGAAGATCTTAAGTACAAAGGCAACCTTAGCAAGTTAGAGGGTCCCTGCTTCAAATTAAAAAACAAAAATAAAAAAAGGTCTGGGGATATGGCTCCATGGTTAAGCACCCCTGAGTTCAATTCACAGTACAAAAATAATAAGTAAAAAGTAAAATTCATTTTAAAATCTCAAAAAATATACATTAAAAATTCTCAGGAACATGTGTATATCTGGTAAACTATGGGGGACATACATTCACTTGTACTATCTCTCCACAATATGGATTCTTAGCTTCTGAGTAAGCTGTGAACAACTATTGGAGATTTTGTCATATTTTTTTCACATTTTAAAAATTTCTCTCTTCTATGATTCCTGGGTATAGAATAAGGGTTGAACTGTCTTAAAGGCACTGGCAAATGTTCTCATTTGTATAGCTTCCATCCAGTATGAACTATCTGATGATTAGTAAGCCGAGACTTTAGAATAAAGGCTTTGCCACATTCTTTACATTTGTAGGGCTTCTCTCCAGTATGACCTCTCTGGTGGTAAATGAGGTATGATTTTTGATTAAAAGCTTTGCCACATTCTTCACATTTGTACGGCTTCTCTCCAGTATGAATTCTCTGGTGGTCAGTAAGGTTTGATTTGTGATTAAAAGCTTTGCCACATTCTTTACATTTGTAGGGTTTCTCTCCAGAATGAATTCTCTGGTGTTGCATAATGCCTGAGCTATACCTAAAAACCATACCACATTCCGTACATTTGTAAGGCTTCTCTCCAGTATGAATTCTCTGGTGTTCAGTAAGCGATGATATTTGATGAAAAGATTTGCCACACTCTTTACATTTGTAGGGTTTCTCTCCAGTATGAATTCTCTGGTGTTGATTAAGGTGTGATTTTCGATGAAAAGCTTTGTCACATTCTTTACATTTGTAGGGCTTCTCTCCAGTATGAACTGCCTGGTGGCGAATAAGGTGTGATTTTCGATTATAAGCTTTGTCACATTCTTCACATTTGTAGGGCTTCTCTCCAGTATGACTTCTCTGGTGGCGATTAAGGTTTGATTTTTGATTAAAAGCTCTGCCACATTCTTCACATTTGTAGGGCTTCTCTCCAGTATGAATCCTTTGATGTTGAGCAAGGATTGAAAAACTCCTTAAGGCTTTACCACATTCTTTACACTTGTAGGGTCTATCTTCAGCATAAATTCTCTGGTGTTGATTAACAAGTACACTTTGATTAAAAGCTTTGTCATATTCTTTTTCTTTTTAAAGAGAAAGAAAGAGAGAGTCAAATTTATTTTTTCATCTTGTTTTTGTTTTTCTGACACTTAATTGTGTATGTAGTGATGGGGTATAAACCTGGGTCCTTGTGCATGTCAGCCAAGGGCTGCACAGCTGAGCCACCTTCTCCAGATCTCTTTGGCACATTCATTACATTTGTAGGTTTTGTCACTGCTTTGCAACCTCAATTGTTTGTGAAAGGTTGAACAACTTTTAATGGCTCTGTTGCATTCTTTACACTTACAGGGCTTCTCTCCAGCATGGTTCTCTGATGCTTAATAGAGGCTGATTTCTGATTAAAAGTTTTGCAACATTCTTGGGGCTGGATAGGTGGCTCAACAGTAGAGTACTTCCCTGGCATGTATCAGGACATGAGTTTTACCCTCAGTACTACATACACACCTATGTGGAGGAAAAACAAAAACCAGATGAAAAAAAAATTGATTCTGTTAAAAAATGGTTTTGTCACATTCTTCAAATTTGCAAAATTTATCCCTGCCAATGTATCTGTGGTGTTTAGAAAGGGTTGATCAATCAACCTTTGAAGCTTTGATACATTCTTTAAATTTATATTGCTCGATTCCAGTATAAATTCTCTTGTATTGAGTCAGGTTTGTGATTTGATCAAGAGTTCTTTCACATACCTCGAATTTGAAAGGCTTATCTTGCCTATGAATATTTGCATGGGTAATGAGCTTTGAGCATTGAAGAAAGACTCCCACATTTCTCATCTTTGTAAAGGTTCTTTGAAAAATGAGTATACTGATATTTTCTAGCATTGCAACCAATGCTAAAGTTTTTATGAGTCATTGTACATACATAACTTTCATCAGCAATGTTAATGTACTGGTAATTACTCAGAGAATAGACCTAGCTAAAAGTGTTAGTTGTTTCACTACATATGTAGCACACTTTACAGAAAACTATATCTGAATTTTGATTAAGCAATAATGGGTAAATATGAATAATTATATTATAATTATAGTCCAATAATTGTTAAAATTGTATGCTTGGTACAAGAAGGAATTATTTGTTTATTGCTGAATAATGGATATTTATTTTATAAAGGAACTCTCAAAATAATCACTTTTACAAATCTGTCTTCTAGTTTTAAGTCTTGTCTATAAAAGTATTTGACTGGAAGTTTAACTCAATGCTACATTTGAAATGGATCAAGTTAAACTGAAGTATGGACTAGATCTCTTTTTGAATTTTCAAATTTTTTTTCAGGGGAAATGTATGCTTCAAAAATAGCTGTGGATATATTCTTAAAGACATACATAGATGAACTGGGTAGATCCTGGTCTAGGATCAGCCTTAACTTACTATCTCACTATGTCAATATCCATGTGTGCATAAATATGTAAAAACAATTCCTTCCAATATATAAGACTATATTGAACAAAAAAAAGTAAAAAAAAAGACATACATAGCTCCTCATAAGTAACTGGCATAAACTGGATTATTTTCTGAGATATTAAATGTTCTTGATGCCTGTTTATAGCAAAATGTTCATTATTAATAGTCACTACTAACTGGCTTTGTCCATTATAATATGATTTCTGACCTTCATTCTCACCTACACTTTCCCATATTTTCCTTGGCTGTAAACAGTTAAGATCACAATTTCCACATCTTCTCTTTATCACTTTTTGAAATAAATCTTTTATGCAGTGAAGTGGTGAATATGCTTGGGTATGATGAGCAGTCATTGCTGAAATAAATAAAAATAAAAATTATTTTAATTACTTGACTGGGGTGAATATATTCTGCAAATGTAACAAATGAAATTATAGCAATGTCAGGACATCAGCAGGGAAGCAGGTTATTCAATCCAAAGCTATCATGACTCCAGAAATATATAAACCAAATGAAATGTACGAAGCTACTTTGTGAGACTAAGCAAAGCATCTTACAGTTCACAGCACCCAAGATGAGTGCATTACTAAGGAGAGTAACACAGGTGAGCGAAGAAAAGCATGTGGCAGTTATCAAACGCAGACTCACCTTCTCCATAATATAATATTTTGTGCATTTTCACAATAGAAAAACAAAAGTGTAGGCTAGGACAGTAGCTAAACTGGCAGAGTGCTTGCCTAGCATTTGTGAGGCACTGGGTTTGATGCTTAGCACCTCATAAAAATGAATAAACAAAAGAAAAATAGAAAGTTAAAGAAAGAAAAGTAAAAGGGAAATGTGAAACACATGTAAACGATTGTGTCTCTCTTGACTTTGGTGACACTTTTCACTTAGATAGAAATAAGCACCATTTCCTGATAACTCATGATTGAAAAAAAATTCTGTTCACAAAAACCATAACATTTCTTTTTTATGACCCTCACACAATATATTCATGATTACATGAAAACCAAAACAACAAATATATAGATAGTTTAGGGTCAAAAGTTTATTAGATAACATTGTGTGTTTGACAGCACTTTCTTCAGCTAATGTGCTTTCAAAACTATGCCAGGGATCATTCTAGAGCAATAATCTGCTCTTGAAAGTTTTCAATTTTAGTCAGCCTATAAATAAATAAAAATGGTTTTCCAAGAAAGAGACTAGAGCTGTAGCTCATTATTAGAGCACCCCTGGATTCAATCCCCTAGTACAATAGCAGAAAATTTCCATTAATGGTGGGATGAAAAACCAATGCAGATAAAATATACAAGTCACAAATAAACCAGGTGTAATATTGATACAAGAAAATAAAAACGCACATAATTTTACTGGCATTAAAAGTAAGGATCATGCATATCTGAATTTCAAGTTACATTGTTCTAATTGGTAAACTAATGGAAATTGCCATCTATTCATAAATTGTAGATAAAAATAAAAAACATTACTGACTAATATGAGGAGACCTATTCTATATCACAAAACCTGTTCTATAAAATGAAAAAAAAATTTAACCAACAAAATTCTGAAAAACTAGGAATGTCTCATTTTACAAACACTTTTACATAACTAGAACTTGCACCTGTGAATTATGCCCCAAAAGCACAGCCACAGTGAATCTTGACATTTACCACAGGACAGAAAATTGCACGGAAAATGCAGTATAACTATTCATAAAGAGGTCTGATGAGGGCATTGTAATGAATTAATTTATTACAAAAGTTTGACCTAGAGGTCTCCAGAAATGGCACAGTTCTACTGCAGACCCATAAATAATGGAAGAGTTGTCACATCACGCTGAGCCTCACTCGCAAAAGGGAGTGTTTTGGTCGTAAATTTGAATGTACTGGAATATCACTGCAGAAAAAGATGAACACTTTAAAGAATTTGAAAGCATGGTAAACAGGCAGTAAATGTTCTCCTGTGATAAGAGAAATAAATCTAAGCTTCTGAAAAAATTTTTTGCTGGATAACTCCAACAGGTTGAAGTCTGGTTTCCTCTTGACTTTGAGGCTCTCCGCTGTATGCTCTGCTATGTGTAGGCCACAGCTGAATTATTATTTATTTTTAAAGAGAGAGGGACAGTGAGAACGAGAGACAGAAAAAGAGAGAAACAATTTTTATTTAGTTTTTCATGTGGCTTTTGTTGCTCAGAGACTCCGGTGTGTACATGGTGCTGGGGTTTGAACTCCTGTACTCACATACGCCTCGTAAGCCCTGTAACCCTTGAGCTACCGCTCCAGCCCCACAACTGAATTATTTACATCAACTGAATTACTCTAAGTACCAGTTACCTAAAGTGAAGGATATATATCATCCCAAGAAAGGCAGAGATTAAAGATGAAAAAAAAGGTCATTAATATTTTCTTGTCTATACCAAAAAAATGCCACCTTTTTTTTTCTTAAAAGCAGGAATCTGAGCCTCATTTATGCAGAGCAGAAGCTCCCAAAAGATATTCTTCATGGAAAAGGAATTACTTTTTTTTTTAAAGAGAGAGGACAGTGGGAGAGAGAGATAAAGTTATTTAGTTTTTCACGTGGCTTCCTTTGCTCTGAGACTTCATTGTATACA